>JAKVIS010005695.1:0-11611 GCA_033119425.1 Bufotes viridis | reverse complement strand
CAGTGGCGCTAAATTGCTTGTGGGCGGCTTTTAATTAAGGCTGAATTGTTCCAGCTGGTGTATTTGCTCATATATGTGTGGCTTTGCCATTGTTTGCTTTGTCATGATTAAGGATCGGTATTTGTAACAGAGATCGGCTAACGTAGACGCGACATGTATCCCGCTGTTTTGATCAGCTGCGAACTAAAGAACGAGTTGGTGTATGAAGCTGGACATTTCCTTCGTTTTCCCAAAAGTACCTTGAGTCGTCCCGGATCCGAGCGCTGTCCGTGCTGCACCTTTCCACGGGACGCACCACATCTCCTGATTCTACATGGCTCTGATGTTAGGTTGTACAGTGGTTTTGCTATTCTTGAAAATCCTGGTATGAAGTGAGAATAATAATCCGCCAATCCCAGAAATGATCTGACCTTCTTTACCGATGGTGTTTTGCCATCTTCTTCCATCAGGTCATTTTGCAGCAACGCTTGTTATCGCTGATACCTTATCTGGATCTGTGGCAATCCCTTCTGGTCTTATGATATGGCCCAAAAACTTCACAGTGCTTCTTAAAAATTTGCATTTCTTTGGTGCTAACTTCAAATTGTATTCACGTAATCGGCTGAAGACCATCTGGATTCTCTCAAGAGCTTCTTGTTCATTCTTGCCGAACACCAGCAAATCATCCAGATAGCATAACAACCCCAGATAGTTTTGGTCACCAAAAATTGACATCATCATTCGAGCAAAAGTTGCAGGACTGTTGCATAACCCTTGTGCCATACGGTTGTACTCAAATAGCCCAACAGGTGTGATACAAGCTGTGTACTTTTTATCATCCTCATGGATTGGAATGTTGTAAAAACCTGATGTTAAATCCATTGTACTGAACCAACAGTTTCCACTAAGGGATGCCAGAGCATCAGCCTGATTTGGTAAAGGATAGGCATCCTTAATTGTTCTTGCATTCAGCCATCGGAAATCTGTACAGATTCTGGGTTCTCCTGATGGTTTCCATGCCAACACAAGTGGTGATGCCCATTCACTGCTAGACTTACGAATAATTTGCTTTTCTTCCATTTCATTCAAAACTTCACGCATTTTCTGAAAGTGTGCCGGAGGGACTCTTCTACTATAGAGGAGACGAAAGGGTCTGTCGTCAGTTAGACGTATTCGATGACAAAAGCCCTCGGCTTCTCCACAATCCAGCCTTCCTCTAGAAAAGATCTGTTCATTAGAAACAATCAGCTCACCTAACTTTTGCTTCCAGTACTCTGACACTTCACATGAGTCTATATTCACTTCCTCTAATCCAAGATTTTTCAGCATTGTTCTTATATTTTTACATTCAGAATCATCTAATGTAGAATGCTTATTTTCCTTTTAGTGCTATTAAGAGTATCTTCTTGTGCTGAGCATTGCTGGGATAGCAGTACTTCTTCTTTGCCACCAAGATCAAGATCTTCTAAAGCTATACAAGGGTGTACATCAGCTATTTTTGCATTTCTTCTAATTGTGATTTGCTTGTTGGTTGTATTAATCAATTTTACAGGGATCCATCTGTCGCCCCATAGTGGTGTGACTGTACGCCCTATCAAGACATTTCTTGGACATGTCTTGGATGTAGTGGGCTCCACAATAACTGTACTACCAACTGATAACGCTGCCTTCTTTTCAAGCTTTCCCCACACTAAATGCTCTTGAAATGGTTGCATAGTAATGCAGGAATTAAGCTTTACAGTGCCCACTTTCTCTGGGATCCTATCACCTCTCCATCGGGTCACATTGGCTAGTAACTTCATGAAAGAACTCGGCCTGGCTTCACTGCCCTCCTCAGGAGTAGCTAACATTGCCCAAAAACTCTCATCTTTCTTAAACTGGTGAGTAATATGCTTAATCACATTTGTTCCAATAATTATATCATCTACTTGTCCTGGTACTACTAGCATTGGAACAATCATTTTACAGTCAAACATTTCTAGGTGTATGTCATAAACGGACTTTGGCTTTACTTTAATACCACCACAACCCACAAGTACAATATCATTTAGTATGGCAAAGCATGGTTTCAGCAATTTGGACTGTATAAGTTGCTGCTCGGTTTGCTCACTGATGCTACACACCATTGAGCCACTGTCAATCATAGCAGTTAACTTACACTTTTCTTGAACCGTAACAGTAGTATGGAACAAGTTGTCATAGGGAGCAATTTTCTGCAAGTGTTGAAATATCACCTGTGTTCCTTTTGGCCTTTCCTGAACACACTGATTATATAACACTTCCATATCTCCAAATTCATCAGTAGATGGGGTCTGGGAACATGGGCCTACACTATACCCCTCTAAGTGCAGGCTTTTAGTTTAACTGTTGCGACCTTTTCATTGGACATGCTTGCCTCTGGTGGCCAGGTTGCCAGCAGAGGAAGCACAGGTTGTTCATCATACAATGCGCCTTGGTAGAGTGGTTACTGTTTTTACAGATGTGACAAGCAGCGGGCCTTTTTCCAGGAACTGAAAAACCTGCTGCTGGTGCCCCAGGATGTTGGCAAGTATATTGAACTGGTACAACCTTTTCAAGCAATGCAATTAATTTGTTAATATTCGAATCTTCTTCCCCTTACTGCATAAGGGGACTATGTTCTTTACCCTAGGTTCTAGGGGTTCAGTGAAATTTCACATTTTTTTGTTACAAGACTCTGGGTCATCTTATTCTCAGCCCTCAACCTTTCGTCTCTGTGGTAACTATCCATCATTTCCTGTACCTCACTGACTGTCCATCTCTCGGCAGGTTTACACCTAAGCATGCTTTGCAATTCTGATTCTGGACAGTGTCGGATAAACATCATTGCTACCTCATGCCCTGGGTCCTCCACACACTTTCCCCACCCTTTTAGACATTCATTAGCAAGATCAATGACACGGTTTAAATGAATCCAGTAATCTAGGCTACTCTCACCAGGTTTAGGCAGTGTGGGAATAAAAGTCTGCCAAGGGAGTCACGGTGGAGATAACTTCCCCAAAATGTTGTTTCAGTATATTGTAAATAGCACTTGGGTCCTTCTTTATATCAATAGTTGGATTATTCCTCACCCCAATTTTCACTAGTTCTTTTGCACGGCCCATCAATTTATCCATTATCTCTTTACCACGCTCAACAGTTTGGTAACCTTTCTTATCAAGAAAAGACTGCATCATCTCCTCCCACTCATACACACTACACTTATCACTCTCATCTCCCCGAAATATTGGCGGTTCTTTTACATTTGCTTTTAGTACAAAATTTAATTTAGCCCAATCCTGAGTTTGCTGGTAACTCTCTGGTGTGAAGGAATCCTGTTTGTTATTATGAGCTGACAGACCTTCTATTATAGAGTGGCTAATCTGCTGCCCAACCTCCCTTATTACATCTGACAGAACCTGCGAATTCTGAAATGTGTTCTGCATATCGCTGGATGTACGTCTATCATGGGAGTCAGTAACATGGCTCATGTGTTCTGCATATGTCCTGTTCTGGCCTGACACTTCTGGTACACCAAAATCATTAGATGCAAATAACTTAGACCTTGTAAATAAGCTCCCAGTCTGGTCTACCATTGTGGAAAAACCTGCATTAACATCATGTCTATCAGATGCATTGATATTCTGTGACTGTTTATACCTGGAGAACCCCTCCCTAGTACCAAGGGGTGGAGTAGTAATGTCCTGGGGGAAGTCTGCGGTGTTCTGATATATTTTTCATTTTAGAAAGTTCCAGAAGAACACAGACTGTTAGTCAAACCTTTCAGATACAGTCCGCTTATTACACGTGTCCACTTGTCTGGATCGCTGCTGATGACTTTAGGTATCTTCACTGGTCACTTTGAGCAGAATGATGAGATCCGAGTCACGGCACCAAATGTAACCCTCTTCTTCTTACACCATCTGCGACACCTCCAGCTTTCGCACTCACTCGGTCATCAGCTCCTCCAGGCATAAACTCTAAGTGGACTCTAAGGGACGACACTCAGGTCTTCTGTGGGTTAAAGCTTTATTGAGGTGGAGTGCACTTGGCTGTAATACAACAGGGAAACACTGCCACTATCTGGTATACAGTCAGGTCACCAGCCCACCTCCTTCACAGTAAATGTCTGCACTGAGGAGACCAAACCAAGTAGCAGAATACACAAGGGGCTTTCTGGAAGAGTCCACTGTAAAGACTCTGTCTGTTAAAACTTTCCTCAGTTATCTAATAGCACATTTAAAGAGGTTTATTTAGCATGTCCTGACTCTCTGTTAACAGCTTATGAATATATGGAACTATATTTAACAAGTGCTCATTGCTGCAGCTCCTGTATATTGGTATGACCCTATTGCAAACCTGCAGACTGGATATTTGGTGAAACTTCATGTGCTTCATATCGACTGTGCTACTCAGGACTCTAGTGGAACTCATATGGGCAGCTATTCTGACCCCATTAAGGGCATAATTTTTGGATGCGGAGACACCACAATCTTTAGAACGAGGCAATTCACGCTCTCACCTCATTGCATGAGACGGGTGATATCACATGCTTCTCTTCCCTTGTTCTGAGATCAGAGGGGTCTGAGCATTACTCCCCACAGATCTAAACTTTTGATATGTCCCTATTCCAATTATCTCAATACATGCAATTTACAAAAAACATAATTGCAAAATCATCCCCCCCATACAGCATTCCCCGCCTTGCAAAAAAAAAATAAAAAATATTTGAGAAAGGAAGGTAGAATTTCCTTAATCATCCCATTCCTTCCAAATACTATCCCACTTTTCATAGGATCCTCTTTGTCTATACAGAATCTTCTTGTAGCTTTTGACCTTATTAACTAAATTTAGCCAGTTATTACAATCTGGAGCAGAGGGGGAGAACCATTTTCTAGCTACAAGAAGCCTGGCTAAAAACAACACTTTAATCAACAATCGAGACTTCATAACCTGGCAACTAACCTCTGATAGATCCCCCAAAACCCATACTTTGGGAGAAAATGGAATATCCATATTAAGTCTTTGGAATAGGGTTCTTTGAACCAACTTCCAGTACTTACTAACCGTTGGGCAATCCCAGAACAGATGTAGATGATCTGCCCCGGGACTGCCACAACGGGGGCACTCAGAAGAGGCTCTAAATCCTCTCCTGTGGAGCCATAGAGGTGTTACATATATTTTGTGCATAATATTAAACTGTACCACCGTGTGATTAAAATTGTGCGAAACCCAGCTTGAGTTATCACCTACATTTTCCCAATCCAGGGAACCCAAATCTAACAATCAAGTGGACCAGGATCTTTGCCCTGGAGACAAACAGTCCATAAAATTTTTTTTTATCAAATACCTATAACAATGTGATATTCTAACTTTCATACCACCCTTCTTTTGGATCAACTTGTGTAAAAATTCCGGAGTGTCTATATTAAGTGATTATCAGGAATACTAAGCAGTGCCGAACGCAATTGAAGATATGCATACCAAGCCACCTCACCTACATTTTCCTCTTGTTCTAGCTCCATAAGAGTAAGAATTTGCCCATTTTTAACCACTTGACTCAAATAATAAATGTTTTTTTTTCCTCCAATATTGCTGACATTTTAAGTCATCAAGACTTTTTTAAGTTATGCCACAGTGGAGTGCAGATAAGTGATGCCCTAACTTTCAGCCAACTTTTTATAACCATCCATGCTTTCATAGCCATTCTGCAGAAGGGTTTATAATCATCCTGTACCTTAAGTAGGTAATCAGACTCCAAAACTGTAAAAAAATCCGGAAAACCTGAATCTTTAACCAATTTTCTGCAGAGATGGCTATTTTCCCAATCATTAAAAAAACAGAGTTGAGAAGCCATAACATAACCCTTAAAATAAGGGAGATTAAGACCTCCTTGCTTATAAGGCATAGAAAAGTACACTGCCTTTAATCTCACACGTTTCCTCCCCCATAGTAGATCATTTATCATCCGCTCTATTAACTTAAAGTACTTATCCTCTATCCATATAGGAGAGTTACGAAGAACATAAAGAACCTGGGGCAGCACCACCATTTTTATTAGCGAAATTCTATATGCTCTTGCAGACAGAATTTTTTGCCATATCTTAATTTTATATCTCAACTTTTGTAATAAGGGAATCAAGTTAAGCTGTAAATAATCTTGAGTTTTGGCAGAAATTGTTATCCCCAGATACTTTGTCTCCGAAATCGATAATCGATTAGTCAAGTCATCAGTGGGTCCTCGCAATTCATCTACTGGAAGGAGAGTCGTCTTAGCCCAGTTGACCTCCAATCTGGAAGAATTGCCAAAAAAATTAACTAGCTCCATTACTCGGGGAAGTGTACTTTCTGTTTGCTGGATAAAAAACAGAATATCATCTGTGTAAAGGGAAATGCGGTCCTGTTTCCCTATTACCTCAAAACCGGCCACCTTTGTATCCTGCCTTATACTAACCGCAAGGGGTTCAATGTAGATATTAAACAGGAGGGGAGAGAGAGGACAGCCTTGTCGGGTGCCTCTCCCTAATTCAAAGCTCTCAGTCAACATGTCATTAATCCTAATCCTAGCAATCGGAGATTTATATAACAGCTGTATCATTGCTATGAATTTGGGGCCAAAATTCATTTTTCTCATCACTTCCCAAAGAAAAGCCCACTCACCTCTGTCAAACGCCTTAGTGGCGTCCAATGACAGGATGGAGCGGGCATCATTTCCAGACGACTGGATATTGGTAAAGAATCTATGCAGATTGTGATGAGTGCCCCTTCTCGGCATAAAACCATTCTGATCTGGATGGATAACCGAGGACAAAACCCTAGAAAGCCTCCTAGCCATGACTTTAGACAGTAGCTTAACATCCGTATTTAATAATGAGATTGGTCTATAAGAACCCAAATCCGCCAGATCTTTATCTTTTTTTGGAATTAAGACTATCAAAGCTTCCATCATAGACGTTGGAAGATCTCCTCCCTCCAACGCATGAGAAAACACTTCTAATAAATGGGGAAGAATAGCACCACTGTACTTATGATAAAATTCGTACGGAAAACCATCTAGACCTGGCGCGGAGTTCCCAGAGATAGACCTCAAAGGCTCCTGGAGCTCCAAGAGGGTCACTTCTTTTTCCAGAAAATTTTTCTGAGTCTCCGTTAACATCGGGAGAGAAATTCTCTCCAGGAACCGCATCGCCAGGTCCGATGAAGTACCAGGGGATGCTCTATATATTTGAGAGAAATATTGCAAAAAAGTATCTCTAACTCCCTCTGGATCTAGTATAGTTACACCATCTGGATTACGAATCAGTTATAGCTTTCTTTTTCTTCTCCTGTTGTGAAATTATTCTGGCCAGGAGCTTTACCAGGGCGACCAGACTCTGAGAAATATTTTTGTCCTTTTAAAAATAATCTATGATTTGCTTTTCGATTTACGTATTCCTCAAGGGAACGGCTAGCTTTCTGCATCTTATCCTTATTATCATCCGTAGATTGATTGATGAATCGCTCTGTTGTAAGCGCCACATTCCTAGCCAATTCTCTTCTTTTTTCCTAAATGTCTTTCTCATAGCAGTGATATCGCTTATAAGAACCCCCTTAAGTACGCTTTTAGGGCATCCCACTATATTGATGTTAGCAGAGGGGAGATTCACCTCCCAGAAGGAGGATATCAGTAATTTGATAGAGAGAAAGTTGTCCATAATAGTAAGCCAGTATGGATTCAACTTAAACCCAAGCCCCATAATATCTCTATTCCCCAGTGCGAACCTCAATTGTTATGGGTGAATGATCTAAAATTGTTCTTACTCCATATCGTATAGTTTTTATATTGTTCAGATTACTCTCATTGGTAAACGCTAAATCAATTCCTGGACATTGCTTTACCACCCTGCTAACACAGGAGTACACTCTCTTCCCTCCTGCCAAGATGTTCCACATATCCACCAAACCCACCTCCAAACAGAACTGGGACAATGGGGAAGAACCAAAATTCCTACCTAAATTTGCATCCAAAGTCAATCTGTCCATTTTAGGATTCATAACAGCATTAAAATCTCCCATCAGGACAAGTCGACACTCTGGTCTTTTTTCCAAAAATAATAATAATTGATTGAGTGGATAGACCGAAAATGGCGGAGGTATATAAAAAAGGCCAGAGTGTAGATGTGTCTATAGAGTCTACCATACAGAAAAATAAATCTCCCCTGATCGTCTATGGAGGATTCTATTAACGTAAAGTCTACAGAGTGATGGATTAGGACCGAGACACCCCTTGAGGCACTACTAAAGGTGGAGTGATATGATTGTACTTGCCATCCCACTGTCAAGCGAGACACAGTCTCCTTGGTGAGATGAGTTTCTACTATACAAATAATTGCAGGGAGAACTCTTTTATTGCATCCATGATGTCTTGTCTCTTAACCCTCTCCCCAAGACCTCTAACATTCCAAGAGACAATTCTGACCGACATTAATCACAGCAAAAAAACAGGGAGGAAAAATATATATATATAAATAAATACAAAGAATGAAAGAAAAAAAAAAGAGAAGCCTTTAAATAACTCCAAATGGCTCTGCGGCGATCAGTGGACACTTCCGGAACTAGGACAGGGGCATAGGCCTCAGAGGGGAAAATTGACCAATTCTGGAAATCCCCAAATGAGAAGGGACTGATCAAAGGGAAACCAGGTGTAAATCTTAAGAAAAATGTCATCATTCCCCAAGCAGAAGAACTTTCTGAAGATGGGCGATCAGAGGCAGACCCTGAGAAAGGGGAGGAAAGCTTGCTAATACCAACAGAAAATGAGTATGATCCCTTAGCTTTGCAAAAAATTTTGTGTGCCGTAAAAAATAACGGTATTTTAATGCAAGGGATGGCTACCCAATTGGGGTCAATGCAGAGCGACATATCCTTAATAAGGGAAGATTTAGCTAAAATCCGAGACCGAGTTCTCAATATGGAGAAGACGGTCGACTCCCTTCAAACTGATGTTGACATGTTAAAATCAAAGACCCTGATCTTTGCTTCAGAAAACCATCAGCTACAAACTAAGCTTGAGGACTTGGAAAACAGATCAAGGCGATATAATATTCGTATAGTAGGATTTCCAGAAGGAGTTGAAGGTCCACAGTTGATTGAACAGCTTAAAGATGTGATATTTAATAGTTTGGGTGATGAACATTTCTCCTCAACATTCCTAATAGAAAGAGCTCATCGTATTCCAGGGGGGAAACCTATCCCAGGGAAATTACCGCGAGCAATTCTAATGAAGCTGCTACTGTCCATGGATAGAGATACGATACTGAGAAGAGCTAGAGAATGTTCTCCTATTGAACATCAGGGGACTAAACTGTTATTCTTTCCCGATTTTGCCCGGGAGACCCAGTAAAAAAGAAGAAGCTTTGTTGAGATTAAGAAACATTTGGCTGCTAAGGACATTAAATATTCTTTACAGTACCCAGCGAAGCTAAGAGTGATCTATAATGGGACTTCCCAGTTTTTGAAAACCGGAGCAAGCGAGAATGGATGGAGCGGATGGGCATCTGAAACTTTGTAGCTTGGTGATGGGGCGGGGGATGGGGTTACGCGGGGAGAACGGTCCGGAAGATAGAGGTTTGCTGGACAGGATCGGGCGGACCAGTGGATGGGGAGGGAAATGGGGGAGGGATTGCCTGTGTAGGCGGTTTTTTTTTTTTTCTTTACACTTTTTAAAAGTCCCTCTAGGGAACCTGTGCATGCAGTCATTAGATTGTTTTCTTATAGACTCCAATGCATTAGCATTGAGTCTAAGAGCATTTCATTATGTTCTTATGGAGCTCTTTCACAGACAGGGTCTCCATTAGAATATAGCAGTGGGAGCAACGGATCCTTCAGCGACCAAGGTTACTTGCAAGGAATGAACAGATCCCCTGATTGCCACTAGGAGAAGCGTTTCAGCCCCAGAAGTGCTAGCTTCGAGATTTGTGTTTTAGATGCCATGGCCACGCTTGACCATGGCATCTGAAGGGTAAAATGTCTACGATCACGTTTCCAGAGAGATTAGTTCCGGGTATCCACTTGTTTGCGGGTGCCATATTTAAATACTCCGACTTCCACCGTAAAGTAAGTGGGTGGTTGGGAACATTATGTGGATGGTTAAAGGAACAATTAACCGAGAAATTAAGAAGATAAACTTACCCCCACTGATTAGTCTGACAAATTGTGTGTGTGTGTTCATTTAGCAGAAATCTTCCATGGAACACAGAATTAAAATGTTGTACAGGATTAGAAAATATGACTGAAATACAACACCATACCGATCTGATGATTGTGTGGGGTATTACATCTCATCAATATTTGCTTCAGTGGAGATGCACTCTCAATACCAAACACAACCATATACAGGAGTGGCACTGTTTTTAAAGAAATATAGATGGCCTCAGTAAAAGGTTCATGAGACTACCTTCATTCCATCTTCAGTAGTGAAGAGAGACAGCCTCAGCTGAGAGCTTTAACTGCTCGTGCTTTAGGATAGGCTGAGGTCGCAACACGTGGATGCCCCACAATCAAAATTTCTGATGCTTTGTCTTAACATTTGAAAGATTTTTCTGAAGTGTACAGTACTTGCTAAATTAAATTTTAATGTAGGTTGCCATTATGGGAGCAGAACTACAAAAATAAAGGAATTGGTAATTATAGTACACAAATGAATCTGACTGTAATGGTGTCTGTTTGGTTTCCATTTCATTTTCATTTTTACCAAACACAAAATTAAAGGACTTTTTGTTCAATCTTTGGATGAAATCTACGCATCAAGCCCTTAATGCTCAAAAGCACATATGATCTTAAACTTAACCCATTTTTTTTTTGTTGGACTATAGAGTATATATAAACAAACTGATGTTAAATATTTGATCATGGTAAAACTGGTCTACTCCAAAAGGCCAAACTTCATACAATATTGCATTTGGAAAGTCTTCAGATCCTTTAGTTTTATCATATTTGTTATATTGCGGGCTTGTGCTAATATTAAAAACATACAAGCTTTTCTCAGCACTCAATACCTCATAATGACAAAATCGAAACAGAATGTTCAAAATCTTTCCTAATTTATTGAAAAGGAAAACTAAAATATTGCATTGACATAAGTATTCAGACCCTTTACTCAGTACTTAGTATGAAGCACCTTTGGCAGTGATTACAGCCTCCAGTCTTCTTGGGTATGATGCCACAAGGTTTGCACACCTGATTTGGGGATTTTCTGCCATTCTTCTCTGCAGATCCTCTCAAACTTTGTCAGGCCGGATTGGGACCGTCGGTAGACAGTTTCGTCATTTTCCAGGTCTCTCTAGAGATGTTATGACTGGGTTCAAAGTCAGTGGTCTTCCTGGGCCACTCAAGGATATTCACACAGTTGTCCCTAAGGCTACTCCTGCGTTGTCTTTGCTGTGTTGCTTAGGTCATTGTCTTGTTGGAAGGTGAACATTCACGCCCAGTCTAGAGGTCCAGGGCACCCTGGATCAGGTTTTCATTAAGAATATATTCTGCACTTTGCATCCATTCAGCTTTCCTCAACTCTGACCAGTCTCCTGTCCCAAGCTGCTCAAAAACAACCCCATAGCATGATGCTGTCCACCTCCATCCTTTACTGTAGGAATGGTAT
>JAKVIS010005694.1:0-11577 GCA_033119425.1 Bufotes viridis | reverse complement strand
GGAGGTGACTTCGGTGAGAGTGACGGGGCCGGATTACCATTGCTTTCTGCAAACCTCTGGGGGGCCGTTTAAGTCCGGTCCGCGGGCGCATAGTTGGCCCGCGGGCCGGACTTTGGACATGACTGGTGTAGATCATGTGCTATTTTTATAGAGCAAATATGTCTACTTTTTTTGTTTGTTTGTTTCAGTTTTACATAATAAAGCATTTTTGAAAAATAATTATGTTTTTGTGTCTTTTTGTGTTTTTCTGCCGATCTTCTTGTGCAGGGGCTCGTTTTTTGCAGGAAGAGTTGATGTTTTTATTTGTACCATTTTTGGGTACATATGATATTTCGTTGAGCACTGTGTATACAGCGATCTAGAAGGCAGGGACACCTTTGAACTATCCCCGCCTTCTCTCTGGGTTGCCCTGCTGTCACTGACAGTGGCCCACCGCTTGGCAGCTGCACGATTAGCGTGCAGCTGCCCCTCTGGAATGTACGTTCCAAAACGTCCATTCAGAGATAAACGACTGCCCATAGGACGTTTATAGTCTATAGGCGGTCGTGAAGTGGTTAAGGTTTGTGAACCCTTAAGAATTAAGGCTATTTACACCATTAGGAACATTTTTATGATTGCATTATACTCATTTGGGGCTAAAAATCATTTTTTCAATATGTTTTTATTATACATATTGAGCCTTTCTGTCACAGTGTCAACACTTATTTAAGCCACATTTTTATCAGTAAAATAAGGATTGAGCTTTGATAAGTGTTTATAAGGTCTGAGAGCAGTGATAAGGAGCATGTCAGCTCCCTGTCTGATGGAGCAGAGAGAAAATTTAGATCCTGCTAATAGAGCATCTCAGCTCTTTACAGAGAAAAGGACTACATATTTTTTTTTAATAAAAACCAATTGATAAAATTATTTTCAGCTCATAATGAGTACAATACAATAATAAAAAATTCCCCCAAAGGTGTACATAGCCTTTAAAGAACAGGGATCTATCAAAGTCTGATCTTCACAACGCGTTTGTGGAAGTGTATCATGGCCCAAACAATGGAGATTTCTGAGGACTTCAAAAGAACAGTTGTTGATGATCATCAGGTTGGAAAAAGGTTACAGACACATCTCTAAAGAGTTTAGACTCCACCAATCCACAGTCAGTCAGATTTGTACAAATGAAGGAAATTCAAGACCATTATTAGTACCCTCCCTAGGAGTGGTTGACCAGCAATGTGTGTAACAGAATGGTCACAAATTAACCCAAGGTTACCAATAAGCTACTACCATGCTGCTTCACACTGCCTCCTCTGCCAACTGACAGGGAGAAAGAAGGATTCAAGATGGAAAATTAAATTACCGATAAATAGCACATTAGCTAATCCAGATATACACAAGTTATATAAAAGATCCAATACATTATTTTTTATGATAGCCCATGCTGCACTATACAGAAGTTGTTGGAGTGCTTCTTTAATATAATTGTAAATGTTTCATTGTATCTGGCTATTTTCAAGAGTACAGTGGCTACACTTGGTAAACCACTAGCCTCTGTCAAAACACAGAAACATGTAACAGGATTGCAGCTCTAAACTATAAAAACACATAAATGAGTTAGGTTGGGATTAAGTACTCTACATTCTCTTTTCTAACAGCACACCACACAAACTACAGATAGTGTTTGTGCGGTGTCTGCACGGGCCATACTCTAATATATCATGAAACCATAGTGGAGCTTGCTGGCACATCTATTAAAATAAACAAAAAAATCAATATGGGAAGGAAATTAATGCAAATTGCATTATTGTCTTCCTGGATCTGTTTCACTGTCCCACTTCATCAATTTCGATGTGTATGATATGCAGCATTTTCAAAGCTGTTTGCCAAACTGATAATCTGAATCATTGTGAATATGCAAATACATATTGTAATTTAAACTGCATGCATAATGCATTGATGCATATGATCTATAGTAATTTTAACTTTAATTTTAACCATTTACAGCATTACTTATACATTTTTATCCTGATACATCAAGTAATAAAAGCAAACGCTTGCAAGAATTCTAGGAAGGCTTTGGAGATTTTGTCACTTAGCCTTAAATATTATGTGCTATTACACTGTCAGATCATGCTTTCTACCACTGCAAATTAAGTGTATAATATCTGTGCAGAAGTTATCTTGGGAATAGTAAGCATTCCAGCCATTATTGCACACGTTGTGTGTTCATAAAGGTTTCCAGTAGCATAGCTATTAGCGTGCTAATAGAAGTATTTTGTCCTCAAGCTGTGTAAAATCTTAAATTATTGTAATCTGTTAAATAAGCTATTGAAGATCTTAGGAAATAATTCTTGAGTGAAGTGAGTAGGCTATTTGATGTGTGAATATAACTTTGAATAACATTCATTAATGTTTTATGAATCAGGGGCGGACATAGGATATGTGCAACCACCGCAGCTGCACAAGTGGCCAGTAGATAAAGGGGTCTATCATGGCAGCCTCCTATCGTCTATTATATTGCATGTAAAGAACTGCACTAAGAAATTTCATAGACATTAATGACATGAAAAGGATGGCCTATGATGAGCTTTTTAAAACTAAGGAGCCACTTTACTGTTCTTGCACAACAGCCCCGAATAAGGTGTAAGAGTAATTTGCACAATTTTGCTGAACGCATGGTAAGTAACCTATAGTAGTAATAAGTTATAAGTGTGGTATAATTTATCGAGTGAGTTATTGAGAGAAAAACAAGAACAAGCACTTACATAGAAGAGTAGTAAATCTGTGTTATTCTGTGTTTTCAGCTCAAATAGGTTAGGCTAAGTTCACATATGCATATCAATTCATTCATTTTGTTCTGGCATAAGAATAGAATACCAGAATCATTAGATCTGGCATATGCCAGATACTGTCAACGCTCAATGGAGCCCATTGGCTATAAAGGGGTGTGTTGGGTTTCTTGCATAGATACGGGAAGGGGGACTGGGAACCTAAAGTGGCCCTGAAAAAATCTAGCAGTAGCCCCATGATGTACCTCCCCAGCAAAACCAAATACTATAGTGCAGCACGAAACACTGCCTCAGCAGCACCAAATATTACAGTGCCGCAGAAAATACTGCAGCCTTCACCATAGTATTCAACCATATCACCGTCCTGAGGATGGTGATATAGTTGAATTCAGGAGAGCGCACATTGGTGAGGCGCATTAGCATCTGATGCTTCTAGCATTAACTAATGCACCAGGCCAGCAGCCATGATAAGGGTTTCGGAGGCCTACCTGCCCATCTTCCCTCCAGGAAATTTCCCTGTAGGGTCTATTGCCAGTCCATCCATGGATACAGGCATTCTGCTGGACAAAATACCACTGCATACATTAATATTAGATACATTTGTTTTTTGCTGGAACCTCAGATATGACCCTAGTCTTGAGGCTTATTCACATGTCCATGATGACATCTGTGACTAGATAGTCTGGGGTTTCATCTGTGAACATATCCATGAATAATCCGTGTTTGGGCCGCATGTCCATTTTTTTTACATCTGTGTGTCACCCGTATTCCACGGAAACAGCTAAGTTGAAAATAAATTTCCGGTGCATGTCCTACCAAATGGTATGGAAAAACCACTGAACAAACAAAGATGCTATAGACTTCAATAGACATGTTTGGTTCACATCACTAATCAAAGTAGTGCGTGTCTCAGTAGTTTTTCCACTGACTCATGGTTAGTGGAGAGTGATGGATGAGTGAATAAACATATCAAAATCAATGGGTCCGTGGAGAACACGGACAGCACATGTTCGTGATTTTCCGACTAAACAACAGGAAAGGAAAGATTTTGCAGATCCACACTAGCTGACGTACAAAGGCAATTGGATATGATAATGTCTAACAAGTACTGGACACTAAATGTCACTAAACTGAATGATCTGACCCTCAAGCACTATATACTTAAAGTTCTTATGACCAGACGCCAAGCGAATTGCTAATCAACTAATCAGCACTTCACTGGAGAGCACATACAGAATATCCCTCACAAAGCACTTCTGCTGCCTCGCCAAATATTAAATATTTAAGAAATCCCATCCTGCCCCAGAGAATTTAACTCGAAGAAAATCATAAAGCTTTAAATGGTGGAATACACAGGTATTTAACATCAGCTAAATATAAATGTGATTTCAGATCATGCAGATTATTGTCGATCATAATGTTAGCTTGCTGTGTGGTCATTTGTCATACACATAGGACTAAAGTTGCAAATATCATATGTCATGTGTGATACTACTGTGTTGTCACTGTGTCACTACTACGTGGGTGACTGATGTCTACGCAGTATTCAGTTGTTTGAAAGTTGCATATATTATATGTGATACTATTGTGCTGTCACTGTCACTACTGCATGCGTGACGTTGATGTCTACACAGTATTTAGTGTGCTACAGTGTGAGATAATATGTAAATGTGCACTATGGAGTAAGGTCAGAATGTAACATACAGTAACCTGTCATGTGGTACACTAGACCTGGAATAAACTACATTTCTGTTTGGCCAGAAACTAGCCCAGACTGCAGGATGAATTATTATTTGGTTGTATTTGTAATGTATATGTTTGCTGTCTGCTAGGGTTATATGTGGAGATATGTGGATATGCTGTAATCTAGCTGCATAGCCTTCTCCATTTTACCGTCCCAATACAAATCCCCATAGCTCCAATGGTTGATATTGTATTCAGTGATGAGTGAAGTTTACAAAAATTCGATTCAGCCAAATTTCACAAAGAAGTACTTTGTCACGAAGCTCATCTCGTTATAAGTAGTGGTCGCAATGATGGTGAACGGCGATTGTGATGCACCCCTCAGACGCACGAGATTTCGCAAGGTACCTTCAATCAAGATGGCTGCGGCAGGGAAAATTGATTTGTTACCATAAAGTACAAGGAAATTTGGCTTCACAGCAAATCGAATGTTCCCTAAAATTCAGAACGAAGTCCACTTCGCATACTTCATTTTGCTCAACCCTAATTGTAATGTAGCTCTGTGAGTAGATGTTACTCAGCCTGGTCCTAAAGATTGGCACTGATAGAGAGTGGTCTTCATTCTAAGTCTGCTTCGGGATGTATGTATTGCTGCAGATGATTTTCAGATTATGGTGGTCCTTAGGTGGATCTCCCCATGGAAATGGTGGTCAACAATGAAGACAAAACAGCAGAACAGAGTGGTTGTGGGATTAACAATGTTGTGCAGAACCGAAACAGGCTGGGATGTGAATCGAAATTCAATACATATGGTTGTGAAACAAGCCTGGTCTACTACATGAGAGTTAACTACAGAGTTAAATAATAGAGCATGTTATTAAAGGGGTTGTCCCATATTCTACATTTTTCAAACCTGGATCTGAATACTTTTGTAATCGCATGTTATTAAAAATTTTGTATAGCCACTCAGTTATTCCCTGAAATCTATCTTACAGCTCCACCTGCTGTGTGTCCTTTTTCTAAATTTTCTGTCCAGCTCACTGAGGTTGACATTCATGTTCAGTTTCATCCTTTAACTGCAACTAGCTTGCAGCAGAAAGAACATGTCCCGTGAGAAAGTGCCCACCCCTAAGCTGCCATTTTCAAATAAATCTAGCAGAGCAATTACAGCAATGAATGGGGTGATCTCTGGATTCATGTGAGGTATAGGGCTGGTTATAAGTTTGTAAGATACAGACTATCGTTCTATATGATATCTGATTTTAATTTTGTAATTAATCATGGGATAAGCCCTTGAAGGCTATATTCACATCTATGTCAAAGGCTCTGTTTCTTACAGATTCTAACATATTTGACATCTATTTTTGTCTCTGTTCACATTACGCTTATTGTTCTTTTTTTATAATGGAAACAACATTGATTTATAGTCCTTTGAGCATTCGCTTGGCTATTTCTGACAGTTCCATAGGGATGAATGGAGGGGTGGTCATGCATGGGCAATGCACTCTCCAGTAATTTCTATGATATTTCCAATAAAACTCCTATAGAAAAGAATGGAGAGCATGTTGCGCATGCTCAGTGTACTCTTGTTCTTGTTAACTGCAGGTTCCAGAGGTGAGAACCGCACCTATCTCATATTGATGGCATATCCTATCAATACACCGCCACTGTCTCAGATGATACAACCTTTTAAGACTAAGGTGTATCCAGATGTAGAGCTGATTATAAATGCTTTGTATGCCAATATCCCTTATAAAGACCTTTGCTTTCCACCGCTGATCCTCTCTTGTAATTCCAGTTGACTGAATATCTATCGTGAAATTATTTCATGTGACAGCAACAGGAGAACACTATAGAACTGATAAGGTAAGTGTATTTGAAAGTTTAGTAAATGTGTAGAAATGCATATGTACTTCAAAAAGACTTGCCATAATACAGATCTATTGGTATTATGACTTGCCTATGCATTGCAAATGGACAAACCTCCAAGGTGCCAGGAGCCTTCTTAAGACATAACTTGTATTTATGTTAGTCCTTAGTTTTAAGAAACTGTAGATTATTGATGACTCTTAGAGTGATCCAGATATGTAATTTATGTGTTCTTGTAATTTTGAACACCTTAGACCATGTGTTAAACCACTTTAAACCTAGTGATGAGTGGCAGGGGCAATATTCAAATTCGCAATATTTCACAAATATTTGTGCGAAGATTATTTTCTTGATTGCGAAAATCGGCACTACACTACCTAACACCCTGCACTGAAACCTATCAGCTACACTATATCCCAATCTAACCTACACTGACTATCTCCCACTAACTATCTGTATTATATATAAGCTAACTAACTAATTAACTAACTAACTAACTAGCTATCTAATGTAATGTGACACAGCAAAGCACAGAGCACTGCAATGACACTGCTGTCTCTGTCAGAACTACAAAAAAACTTCAGAAAATGGCTGCTGGGGAGGTTCCTATATGGTAAGGGGTAGGCAACGTTCCTAATGGTTGCTAAGGATGTTGCTAAGCTCAGACAAAGACATTGCAGCCTTCTCATTGGCCCACAAGCAAGAAGCAGGAGGGGATCATGGGTTCAGATGAAAAAAAATCAAGAATATTCGCGAATACAAACATATAGAACTATATTCTAAATCTTCACGAATTCTCAAAGTAGGGATATTCGTGATTAAAATTCACGATACGAATATTCACGCCCAACACTATTCAGACCATGTCTCCAGTGATGCACACTGTAGTACATCATATTTTGAAATAATAAAGTACTCCCTGGCTTTGGTAAATAAGGTAGAATAGTGCACATCACATGAGCTTACAAAGATTAAGGAGCTTAACTACTTCAAGACCAGGCACATTTTCCAATTTTTCAGCACATGTGCCTTTCAAAGCAGCTATTTGTTTTGTTCAGTTATGTAAATAATTATTATTTTGTCTTGATTTTATTTTTTATTTTACCCTTTCTGCCCCCCACATGGTTATACGAGACCTTTGGTGGACATTTAACATTACATTTTTTTATTTATTGCTAATTTATTTTGTAAGAAGGGCTGACATAGTAGCTTAATTTACAGGGGGAATAGAGCCCTCAGAGGGGTTGTACAGCTATGTACAATTTCACTGCAACGCTGATCTGGGTCTGCTAAGACCCAGCAGCTCACACAGGCATCTAGCCCCTTGTGATCATATGGCCACTGTGACCAGAACAATTTAACAATTTATATGTAACAGAAAAAATTAACAACAATGCTCTTCTGTCACTTTTTGTAGTAAAATATGTGGAAATGCATATGTACTTCAAAAAGACTTGCCATAATACAGATCTATTAGTATAATGACATGGCTATGGATTAAAAATGGACAAACTTCCAAGGTGCCAGTTGACTTCTTAAGCCATAACTTTAATTTTAAGAAACTATAGTTTAGTGACAAGTCTTAGAGTGATCCAGATAAGTAATTTATGTGTTATATAATGTGTTCTTGGAATTTTTAAACACCTTAGACTATGTGCACACTGGACTACATAACATTTTGCCATAATAAAGTATTCCCTGGCTAGGGAATTGGGTAAATAAGGTAGAACAACATCATATCACTGTTCAGAAGATCATTTGTGAGATACTTTTACCAACTCTTATATAGACACGCAGATACTCATACTTCTCACCTAAATTAACCAATCTGGACATATATATAAAATATTACTTTTTTAATGTCAACACATAAAAACAAGATCTTCACAAAAGAGTATAAATGGTACATATATATATGGTTGGTGGTGTAAATAACACGCAGGAAAAGCCCTACACAGGAGATAATGCACCAATATATAATTCAATGGTATGATGCCATGCATGCTCAATAAAGGCTGCTGGTGTGATTCAATATATCAATTATACATATAGTATGCAAATCAAGAGCATGTTATGCCCAGGACAAATAAAACCACAAGTAAAAGGATAATGCACATACTATTACATCAAAAATAAGCCCATCATTGCGCAAGGTTGTACCTGATAGCGTAAAGTGACTCTAGTGCCTCCCGCGTCCCGACGCGCGTTTCGCCCCAAATGGTTTTTTCAAGGGAACGTGTGCAGATACTCATACTTGTCAACAATTCAGAATTTTAGGCACTCTTGTCTGTTCCATGGTTGATGGACAATGGCATGAGAAGCAATGTTTATAACGCAACTTCTCACCACCACATTTCTAACTTGTGAATGACTGTTACGTGCATCTCTCTAAATGCTCCTTTATCCTACCTTATTTTATCAGCATTAAAAGCTTTATGCTCTCAAAATTTCTCTCTCACATGCATGAATAATGCAACAGGGTGAAAGAAAAGCTTCTTGTTATGATATGTTATTGACAGCCAGCAAAGATTGAAATGTCCTCCCTCATAGTTAGGTTAGGGCCAACCAAAACAAAATACTTAGGGGGACATTTATCAGGTCTGCTATACCAGTTTTGTGGCGTAAAAATGTCCCAAGCGATGTCTGTGTGTGACATTTGGTCAAATTTTGCGACATTTTGTGAGCCTTGCAACTTTCAGAAGATGAGTGAAAAGTAGGCCTGGATTTATTAGAACATCTTTAAGTCTCATTTGTGATGTGTAACTTTTAAAAAGTTACAAAAAGTCACATCTCCATGCCTGGCAACTCCCTGATGTACTTTTACACACATAGACGTACATCATATTGCACTTGCGCCAAATATATTACAACTGTGCACCATTTCATAAATTTGGCACAACCTCTGAAAGCAAAGGCATACTTAGAACTGACAACAAAACCACCAGAACGAATACATTTACTAATATTTGATTATCAAAGAAAATGAAAGGTTCTCAGCAACCAAACACTAAAGGCAATCATCAGTTTTCTCTGTGCCCCCGGCCTCTCCAGGAGCCTAATAACAACTGCATGAACTGCATCTTTGATATGGTACTCCAAGACAATGAACTATGGACTTTTAGAGACTTTTATGCTTCACTATTTAAGTTCTCCTCCCATGATACACTTTTCCTTTTTATTTTTCCTTCATTCTATATAATTATATCGCTGTCATCTTAACTTTTGTTTTGTTAAAAAAATATTAAGAAAAAATCCTTAGCGACTTTTGAAAGATTTTCTACATTGTGTTCTCAAATATATCATTCTTGACACAATTTCACTTCAGATTGGTTGGAAATCATTGCAGTAAGCTGCTTACATCTATGAAAAGGCAAACAAGCACATTACTCTTGTGTGTAGTTTAGCAGTGTAGTAATTTGGAAGGTCACGATCATTTTATCATTGAGCAGAACAGCTTTTTTGACAAAAAAGTAAAATTTAATCGAGGGAGGTATAACGCTTCAAATAGGAGGATATCTTATTTCATTAGAGCAGGGCTAAGTTAAGTTTGACTGGAGGATATATTTCATTTTTTTACTGTTTTAAAGTTAAGTACAGTTTAATACCATTTGAGTTATACCTCAAAAGTTTTGTTCCAAGACCATGGCTTTTAACTGGGGTTATATTTAGTGTCCATGAAAACCTACCTAAATCCTTAAAATGTAATGCTAACTAGCAAGCTGAAAAAATCAAGTAGCGCAAAGCTTCTATCATTTTGGAAAACAGTCCTATAAGTTCTATATTTAAGATTTAGAAATCCATTAGATTATAGTAATAGATTTTAGATGTGACAAATGTTTTGACTGCTGCACTAAAAATTTTCTTTTGGCTTCACTGAATTTTATAAAGGCATTGTTCCAAGACTTTTATTACTCTCAATCAGATGGGTCATAAAAGTAAGTTAGCTGGGGACAGGGTCATTCTCATTCACAGTGAATACCAGCATCTGTAACAGTCAAATGTGCTCATAAATCTTTTTAATCTCCATGGAGAGGTGTTGCACATGTTCTTCCTACTCTTCAGTCAAAAATGGGGATTTGTAGCCTTTCAGCAAGAGTCGGTTGCAGTGGCTGGACCCCCATCTGACTTTTTTATGATGAAATGTAAAAGTAAAAAAGGGCTTGACAAATAACTTAATACAACTAGCATTAGAGTTGAAATAGTTAAATTAAATAAGCATATGAAGTGACTTAAAATATTTTTCTCCCTATGTATGTGGTGAAATATTACAAACGTGACTATTACAAACTTGACTAATGTCAAAGATTTTTCACTAAATAATATGAGTCAGTTAAGTATTAGACTGGCCGTACACATTAGATTGCTGTCAGCCAAACACTTGTTCGGCCAGGGATTTCTCCTGAACCCTCCAAACAGATGAACAATCATCTTGGCCAAAAATGCATGTGTCCTGAATAGGGAGAAAGATGCTGGAAGACAACTCTGATAGTGGCTTATCGCTTCAAGAAATAAAAAGGATAGGGTAATTGATGTTTAATGGTCGGATCCATATTTCCTCTCACACCTGCCATTAGGGAAGAGGCAGGATTTCTCTCTACACATTAGATGGATGGCTGGACCTGCTGAAATTGTCAGGTTCCCTCGACATTTATCTATTTAATGTGTATGGCTAGCTTTACTTCCACCCATTTATAGCTTTTTAATTGCATACAAGAAAGCGATCCCATGGTATAGTAACAGATCACTGCTTATAAAGGACAAACAACTGGTACACAGGCACAGAGTTCTAACAAATAGTTTGGACACTACATATTTATAGAAGTAGCGCTAAAACTTGACCTTTATTAGTATATGTAAAATAAAGGAATAACACCCGTGGGTAGGATTACATAAATTGTGGGGTGAGAAGCATGCTCATAGTCCAAGGTATTGGACCTGAGTAATGAAAATTCCACGCCACAACACTAGGTTAAGAGAAAAACAAAAAGGTTTGTTTAGAAAAACCGGCCAGTCTGAACAGACATGAGAGCTGCCGGACAGCAGGATTGCTGATTAACAAAACCCGCATGTGAACAAGGACCCAGCTGTAGTCCAAGAGAGACAGCATGCAACTGTCAGTGCGGTAGCAGGTATATGAAAAATACCCCTCATATGTGCTGGCTCGACGCGTTTCTTGTGTCAATAACGACACATCATCAGGAGCAAGAGGGATAAGGATGGTAGCAAGAAAACCTGCCTAAGGTACTGCCACGCT
>JAKVIS010005693.1:0-11495 GCA_033119425.1 Bufotes viridis | reverse complement strand
CGCCTGGACGCATCCGTGCGTTCGGCGATCGGGAAGAAGTTAAAAACAAATAAGATCCCCAATATGCCACTTACATACTATAAACTATGGTTTCATTCGACATAGAAATCAGCAGCGTGGGGAGTTAGCATAGCAATAGCTAAAAAATATACCTTTTGAACCCGTTCTGACACAAACAGACCCAGAAGGACCTTATGTAAAAGGGAAAATTGGTCACATCATGGTTCCACTAGCTAGTCTTTATTAGAGATGAGCGAACTTTAAAAAAAAGTCCGGTGTTCGGGTTGTGGTAAGTCGCGCATCCTGTTATGGATTCCACTATAGCGGCATATGGAATCCATAAGGGGCGGCTGCCACCAACCCGAACTGTTGAACAGCCGAAGGACCTGGGGTGACGTCACTGTCATGTGATCAGTGCAGGGGGCGTGGCTCAGCACGGGATCAAATCCAGTGCTGAGCCACGCCCCCTGGACTGATCACATGACAGTGACGTCACCCCAGGTCCTTCGGCTGTTCAACAGTTCAGGTTAGTGGCAGCCGCCCCTTATGGATTCCATATGCCGCTATAGTGGAATCCATAACGGGATGCGCGACTTACCACCACCCGAACGCCGAACACCGGACTTTTTTTTAAAGTTCGCTCATCTCTAGTCTTTATGCTCCTAAATTTCACATGTTTGCGAAGGGGGTGAGGCTAGTGGGGGGTGATCTGAATATACCACTAAACCCAATTATAGACACCTTCAAAGGAACTTCAGCCAACTCACAAAAACATACATAGTATATAAGACCGAAAAAAGACATCTGTCCATCCAGTTCGGCCTGTTTCCTACAAGTTGATCCAGAGCAAGGCAAAAAACCCTTTGAGGTAGAAGCCAATTTTCCCCACTTAAGGGGAAAAAAATTCCTTCCCGACTCCAATCAGGCATCAGAATGACTCCCTGGATCAATGACCCCTCTCTAGTAACTATAGCCTGAAATATTATTACACTCCAGAAATACATCCAGGCCCCTCTTGAATTCCTTTATTGTACTCACCGTCACCATCTCCTCAGGCAGAGAGTTCCATAGTCTCACTGCTCTTACCGTAAAGAATCATCTATGTTTGTGCAGAAACCTTCTTTCCTCCAGACGCAGAAGATGTCCCCTCGTCACAGTCACAGTCCTGGGGATAAATAGATGATGGGAGAGATCTCTGTACTGACCCCTGATATACTTATACATAGTTATTAGATCTCCCCTCAGTCGTCTTTTTTCTAAAGTGAATAACCCTAATTTTGATAACCTTTCAGGGTACTGTAGTTGCCCCATTCCAGTTATTACTTTAGTTGCCCTCCTCTGAACCCTCTCCAGCTCTGCTATGTCTGCCTTGTTCACAGGAGCCCAGAACTGTACACAGTACTCCATGTGTGGTCTGACCAGTGATTTGTAAAGTGGTAGGACTATGTTCTCATCACGGGCGTCTATGCCCATTTTGATGCAACCCATTATCTTATTGGCCTTGGCAGCAGCTGCCTGACACTGGTTTTTACAGCTTAGTTTGCTGTTTATTAAAATTCCTAGATCCTTTTCCATGTCAGTGTTACCCATGTGCATAACTTTACATTTGTCAGTGTTAAACCTAATCTGCCATTTCTCTGCCTACGCCTCCTCTTATAAACGCACAAAGCATTTATAAGAGGCAAATCTATAGCATTAGGGACAAAAGTAAAAAGAGACAGACAAAAAATGCTAAACTCTCTATTGTCTCAGATTGCAGCGCTGGAATCTATCCAAAAACAATCTAAGGCAAGGACTATGCACGACGAGTGTAAAGGGAAATATTAATTATTAATATTTTGTGTTAATATCAATAATTAATTTTCATAAATAGGCATAAGTTGTCTATTGATGACTCTGCCTATTTATACCTTAAATTAAAAATTACATCTGTTGCCTCACTCTACACTGAACTACATTCTGACTTTATACTGTCCTTATGGGGAAACAAGGGGTTAAACATCATATATGGGGTAGTGGAACTGCAATGGTTAATATACATTGCAGGCCAGGGATACAGTGGGTGTACAGGGTGCAAGGGTTAACCCAGTGTTGGAAAGGGTTAACACAGAATCCGGGGATTGTGGGATATAGGGAGCTGTGGGCTATGGCAGGGATCAAAGTGTTAATACATTGGTGGCAGTGGGATAATGCAGAGGTTATTGGTAGGGGAATAATGAAATAATTCAGGGGTTGATATGGCTGGGCAGGGATATGGTCAGAGGTTATTGCAGTACAGCAGGGGAATATAGAGGTTCGATGGTGGTATAGGGGTTAATGCAGGGAGAGATACTCAGCCACGTATGCTCGTTTTCAGGGGATGATCCTCGCTGATGCTCCTCTTGTAGGGGTTGATTCTCGTCTGGAACAAACTGAAAGGTGGCATGAAGCAGGATGTGCTCAACCCAAAAATGCAGTTGTGCATATATATACAGGGGAGCAGATCCTGCACTTGTGGCCCGTTGCTAATGGCGATCCCCAGCAAAAATGCATACGGTGGAGGATGCCCGCAGCGGACCACAAGTACCACAATAGACATCCTACAAGATGGCAATTGTGTGGATGTAATAAGTAATTTAACAATATAGTAATAACAAATGACAAAACAGGTGCACACTGCGGTCTTACTAAGCCCTCAAACTGATGTTAAAATTGAGAGATTAGTCAACATGTCCTGCAGTGGGGGACATGTCTTAAGCCCGAGCACCACGCCGAGCTACTTGAGAAACCTTGGCGTGGTGCTCAGGCTTAAGACATGTCCTCCACAGCAGGATATGTTGACCAATCTCTCAATTTTAACATCAGTTTGAGGGCTTAGTAAGACTGCAGTGTGCACCTGTTTTGTCATTTCTTATTACTATATTGATTCTCGTCTGGGCTGCAAGTCTCAATTCCCTCCATCCTTTCTTTGCCTCGGAGGCGGGTCGGGGTTCTCTGCTTGCGCAGCCCCGCCGGGTATTTAAACCCCGCGGCGCTTGCGCCGCGTGCACATGCACTACTGCAGCCCGGTCCACGTGGGCAGGCACGGTTATATGACGTCACCGCACCAGCCCGCACGTCCTGGCGCGCCTCCAGGCGGGGAAGATGTGAATCTCCCGCCTGTGAAGGGTCTACGCATACCTCTGGTGCTGTAATTACCGCACTGGAGGTATGACACAAACTTTTGTTCCCCTATCTTTGTTATGCTAAACATGTCCACCCCTGCTGAAGATGTTTAACAAAAGACAGCAGATCTTATTGATCAACTGTCTTTTGAGGTGGCTGCACCTGGACATAATTGTCCAGCCATGCAGGCGGCATTTTTCCTTCTGCAGGCATGTTGGAATGTGCCTGCAGGAGCATTTGGCTGGGGAGGGGCACCCGAGATGGGGGATATTTTGGGCCACATTTAAGCACATATGGCCAGATTTATCATTACTCTTGCAGTTCACTCCACTTTCAAAGAAGGCGATGTGTATTTGAGTCAAGTCAAATTTATCATGGGCTCTTTCAGAGGTTGATAAATCTGGTGTATTTCTGGTTCCTAGTTGTATTTTGGCTTTGTCTTTGGAAAAGTCGCAATTTTAAAAAGTCGCATCATAAATGTATGTAAAAGTCGCACAAAACATTGTTTTGTTTTACTAAAACGTTGTTTAGTAAATACATTCCCAAGCACTTCCCATTTGTAAAGGAATCTACAAAAACACTGTCAAAAATGTGCATATTGTGAACAAAATTTTATAATGCCATTACATGTAAATTACAATTTTCTGAAGCCAAGAAATAATGAAAGAAAACATTTTAAAACTACTGAAAACCATAAAGGGTAAAAACATCACACAACATTTTAAAACTCAAAAGTAACTTGACAATATTAATAAAAGGAAAGGTAACACAACAAACTACGGAGACTTCAGTTCTGTTTGAGGGCCCAGATTTTAGGTTAGGCAAGATTTTGTCAAACATAAGCATGGTCATGAGTGGAGTGAGTTTGCGTAATTTTTGCACTTTTTGCTTAACTATTTAAAAAGTCGCAATAATAAATCTGTCTTGCAAGTGATTTACATACGACAAAACGCCCATAAACTTGGTTTTGGAGTGGGTGGCGTAAGTCTCCAAAAAGTCGCAAAAAATTGCGCAATTTGGCTTTTTGCGACTTTTCAACTCCAGAAAAGTGACTTAGGCTAATGATAAATCTGGCCCATAGAGTCCGTGGGAATGGCACGTTATCACTATCCTTCGAAATAAACAATGGCCCTCGTCAGGGTTGCCCTCTGTCCCCAACCCTGTTTATCATCACCCTGGAGGCCTTGCTTCAAACAATCAGAGATACTCCATCCATAAAGGGATTAAGGGTTGGAGGGGTGGAACATAAATGTGCTGCTTTTGCGGGCGATCTCTTGTTGTTGATCACAAGCCCTGCACAGGCACTCCCTCTGATCTTAACCCTATTTGACGAATATGGCTCCTTGTCCAATTTCAAGATCAATTACCTTCAGAGGCATTGAACGTCTCTGTTCCATCTCAACAAATCCATCAACTCCGAACCGCTTTTCCTTTTAAATGGCAACAAGACAAGCTCAAATACTTAGGGATCTTCCTAACTAAGAAAACCCTCCAAACTGTACTCTATGAATTATTCGACTCTCTTAAAACACATAGAACAACTACAATCCCTATCTTTACCTTACATCTCCTGGATGGGAAGGAAAAATCTGATACAAACCTACATTATGCCCAAACTTCTGTATTTGATCCAAATGGTACCTATACACCTACCCCAATCCTCCTTCACATCAATATGCACTTTATTTATATCCTTTTTAAGGAAAGGTAAAAAGTAGGGATGTCCCGATACCATTTTTTTAAGACCGAGTACGAGTACCGATACTTTTATTTAAGTACTCGCCGATACCAATTACCGATACCTCGTATAAATAGCGGCGCAGTTGCCGATAGCAATGAAAAAAATTAAAGCTGGAATTTGGTTGCTATGGACAATGGCTTTTCTTTTCCTTTGTACAAGTGTTAATAAATTGATAAATGGGAATATAATAGTGCTTTCCAACCAATGTGCATCCAGGGGGATCTGTTATAGGGGATCTGTGGATGACGCTGTTATGGGGGATCTGAGGATGACGCTGTTATGGGGGGATCTGTGGGTGACGCTGTTATGGGGGATCTGTGGGTGACGCTGTTATGGGGGATCTGTGGGTGACGCTGTTATGGGGGATCTGTGGGTGACGCTGTTATGGGGGATCTGTGGGTGACGCTGTTATGGGGGATCTGTGGGTGACGCTGTTATGGGGATCTGTGGGTGACGCTGTTATGGGGATCTGTGGGTGACGCTGTTATGGGGGATCTGTGGGTGACGCTGTTATGGGGGATCTGTGGGTGACGCTGTTATGGGGGATCTGTGGGTGACGCTGTTATGGGGATCTGTGGGTGACGCTGTTATGGGGATCTGTGGATGACGCTGTTATGGGGGTCTGTGGATGACACTAATGGGGGATCTGTGGATGACACTAATGGGGGGATCTCTGGATGACACTGTGGGGGATCTCTGGATGACACTGTAGGGGATCTCTGGATGACACTGTGGGGGATCTCTGGATGACACTGTGGGGATCTCTGGATGACACTGTGGGGGATCTCTGGATGACACTGTGGGGGATCTCTGGATGACACTGTGGGGATCTCTGGATGACACTGTGGGGGATCTCTGGATGACACTGTGGGGATCTCTGGATGACACTGTGGGGGATCTCTGGATGACACTGTGGGGATCTCTGGATGACACTGTGGGGGATCTCTGGATGACACTGTGGGGGATCTCTGGATGGCACTGTGGGGATCTCTGGATGACACTGTGGGGGATCTCTGGATGACACTGTGGGGGATCTCTGGATGACACTGTGGGGGATCAGGGCCGGCGCTTCCATAGAGGCAAGGGGCAACTGCCCCGGGCCCCGAGTCCTTAGGGGCCCCTAAGCAGTGGCGGATCCAGGGGGCAACGGGCAACTGCCCCCGATATTGTGGCAGCACCGGCGGCAGTGACAGGAGATGAACGCTTCCACTGTGAAGCTGCTCATCTCCATAGCGATCTGTGTCGCCGTCCTCTGGACAGCGATACAGATCGCTGTGCAGTGCGGCAGGGAGGGAGAGGCGTCTCCCTCCCTGCTCCTCTGATAGGCTGCCGGCCTCGTGCCGACAGCCTATCAGGAGCGGTTCAGGCGGCGCGATGACGTCATCGCGCTGCCTGAGCAGAGGATAGAACGGGACACAGGCCGGAAGAGGCCTGCATCCAGCGCTGCAAGGAGGTAAGTAGGGAGGGAGGGGGGAAAGGAGCCTGCACATGATTTTGGGGGAGGGAAGGAGCCTGCACATGATTTTGGGGGAGGGGAAGGAGCCTGCACATGATTTTGGGGGGGAGGAGCCTGCACATGATTTTGGGGGGGGGAGTGGAAGGAGCCTGGACATGATTTTGGGGGAGGGGAAGGAGCCTGCACATGGCAGGGATCAAAGTGTTAATACATTGGTGGCAGTGGGATAATGCAGAGGTTATTGGTAGGGGAATAATGAAATAATTCAGGGGTTGATATGGCTGGGCAGGGATATGGTCAGAGGTTATTGCAGTACAGCAGGGGAATATAGAGGTTCGATGGTGGTATAGGGGTTAATGCAGGGAGAGATACTCAGCCACGTATGCTCGTTTTCAGGGGATGATCCTCGCTGATGCTCCTCTTGTAGGGGTTGATTCTCGTCTGGAACAAACTGAAAGGTGGCATGAAGCAGGATGTGCTCAACCCAAAAATGCAGTTGTGCATATATATACAGGGAGCAGATCCTGCACTTGTGGCCCGTTGCTAATGGCGATCCCCAGCAAAAATGCATACGGTGGAGGATGCCCGCAGCGGACCACAAGTACCACAATAGACATCCTACACAAGATGGCAATTGTGTGGATGTAATAGTATTTAACAATATAGTAATAACAAATGACAAAACAGGTGCACACTGCGGTCTTACTAAGCTCTCAAACTGATGTTAAAATTGAGAGATTAGTCAACATGTCCTGCAGTGGGGACATATGCTTAAGCCCGAGCACCACGCCGAGCTACTTGAGAAACCTTGGCGTGGTGCTCAGGCTTAAGACATGTCCTCCACAGCAGGATATGTTGACCAATCTCTCAATTTTAACATCAGTTTGAGGGCTTAGTAAGACTGCAGTGTGCACCTGTTTTGTCATTTCTTATTACTATATTGATTCTCGTCTGGGCTGCAAGTCTCAATTCCCTCCATCCTTTCTTTGCCTCGGAGGCGGGTCGGGGTTCTCTGCTTAGCGCAGCCCGCCGGGTATTTAAACCCCGCGGCGCTTGCGCCCGCGTGCACATGCACTACTGCAGCCCGGTCCACGTGGGCAGGCACGGTTATATGACGTCACCGCACCAGCCCGCACGTCCTGGCGCGCGCCTCCAGGCGGGGGAAGATGTGAATCTCCCGCCTGTGAAGGGCCCGCGCATACCTCTGGTGCTGTAATTACCGCACTGGAGGTATGACACAAACTTTTGTTCCCCTATCTTTGTTATGCTAAACATGTCCACCCCTGCTGAAGATGTTTAACAAAAGACAGCAGATCTTATTGATCAACTGTCTTTTGAGGTGGCTGCACCTGGACATAATTGTCCAGCCATGCAGGCGGCATTTTCCTTCTGCAGGCATGTTGGAATGTGCCTGCAGGAGCATTTGGCTGGGGAGGGGGCACCCGAGATGGGGGGATATTTTGGGCCACATTTAAGCACATATGGCCAGATTTATCATTACTCTTGCAGTTCACTCCACTTTCAAAGAAGGCGTATGTGTATTTGAGTCAAGTCAAATTTATCATGGGCTCTTTCAGAGGTTGATAAATCTGGTGTATTTCTGGTTCCTAGTTGTATTTTGGCTTTGTCTTTGGAAAAGTCGCAATTTTAAAAAAGTCGCATCATAAATGTATGTAAAAGTCGCACAAAACATTGTTTTGTTTTACTAAAACGTTGTTTAGTAAATACATTCCCAAGCACTTCCCATTTGTAAAGGAATCTACAAAAACACTGTCAAAAATGTGCATATTGTGAACAAAATTTTATAATGCCATTACATGTAAATTACAATTTTCTGAAGCCAAGAAATAATGAAAGAAAACATTTTAAAACTACTGAAAACCATAAAGGGTAAAAACATCACACAACATTTTAAAACTCAAAAGTAACTTGACAATATTAATAAAAGGAAAGGTAACACAACAAACTACGGAGACTTCAGTTCTGTTTGAGGGCCCAGATTTTGGGTTAGGCAAGATTTTGTCAAACATAAGCATGGTCATGAGTGGAGTGAGTTTGCGCAATTTTGCGACTTTTTGCTTAATTATTTAAAAAGTCGCAATAATAAATCTGTCTTGCAAGTGATTTACATACGACAAAACGCCCATAAACTTGGTTTTGGAGTGGGTAGTGAAGTCTCCAAAAGTCGCAAAAATTGCGCAATTGGCTTTGCGCATTTTTGCGACTTTTCAACTCCAGAAAAGTGACTTAGGCTAATGATAAATCTGGCCCATAGAGTCCGTGGGAATGGCACGTTATCACTATCCTTCGAAATAAACAATGGCCCTCGTCAGGGTTGCCCTCTGTCCCCAACCCTGTTTATCATCACCCTGGAGGCCTTGCTTCAAACAATCAGAGATACTCCATCCATAAAGGGATTAAGGGTTGGAGGGTGGAACATAAATGTGCTGCTTTTGCGAGCGATCTCTGTTGTTGATCACAAGCCCTGCACAGGCACTCCTCTGATCTTAACCCTATTTGACGAATATGGCTCCTTGTCCAATTTCAAGATCAATTACCTTCAGAGGCATTGAACGCTCCTGTTCCATCTCAACAAATCCATCAACTCCGAACCGCTTTTCCTTTTAAATGGCAACAAGACAAGCTCAAATACTTAGGGATCTTCCTAACTAAGAAAACCCTCCAAACTGTACTCTATGAATTATTCGACTCTCTTAAAACACATAGAACAACTACAATCCCTATCTTTACCTTACATCTCCTGGATGGGAAGGAAAAATCTGATACAAACCTACATTATGCCCAAACTTCTGTATTTGATCCAAATGGTACCTATACACCTACCCCAATCCTCCTTCACATCAATATGCACTTTATTTATATCCTTTTAAGGAGACCATTTTTTTAAGACCGAGTACGAGTACCGATACTTTTATTTAAGTACTCGCCGATACCAATTACCGATACCTCGTATAAATAGCTGGCGCAGTTGCCGATAGCAATGAAAAAATTAAAGCTGGAATTTGGTTGCTATGGACAACGGCTTTTCTTTTCCTTTGTACAAGTGTTAATAAATTGATAAATGGGAATATAATAGTGTTTTCCAACCAATGTGCATCCAGGGGATCTGTTATGGGGATCTGTGGATGACGCTGTTATGGGGGATCTGTGGATGACGCTGTTATGGGGGATCTGTGGATGACGCTGTTATGGGGGATCTGTGGTGACGCTGTTATGGGGGATCTGTGGGTGACGCTGTTATGGGGGATCTGTGGGTGACGCTGTTATGGGGGATCTGTGGGTGACGCTGTTATGGGGGATCTGTGGGTGACGCTGTTATGGGGGATCTGTGAGTGACGCTGTTATGGGGGATCTGTGGGTGACGCTGTTATGGGGGATCTGTGGGTGACGCTGTTATGGGGGATCTGTGGGTGACGCTGTTATGGGGGATCTGTGGGTGACGCTGTTATGGGGATCTGTGGATGACGCTGTTATGGGGGATCTGTGGATGACACTAATGTGGGGGATCTGTGGATGACACTAATGAGGGGGATCTCTGGATGACACTGTGGGGGATCTCTGGATGACACTGTGGGGGATCTTCTGGATGACACTGTGGGGATCTCTGATGACACTGTGGGGGATCTCTGGATGACACTGTGGGGGATCTCTGGATGACACTGTGGGGATCTCTGGATGACACTGTGGGGATCTCTGGATGACACTGTGGGGGATCTCTGGATGACACTGTGGGGGATCTCTGATGACACTGTGGGGGATCTCTGGATGACACTGTGGGGATCTCTGGATGACACTGTGGGGGATCTCTGGATGACACTGTGGGGATCTCTGGATGACACTGTGGGGATCTCTGGATGACACTGTGGGGGATCTCTGGATGACACTGTGGGGGGATCTCTGGATGACACTGCTGGGGGATGCGATCTCTGGATGACACTGTGGGGGGATCTCTGGATGACACTGTGGGGGAGACCTCTGGATGACACTGTGGGGGATCTCTGGATGACACTGTGGGGGATCTCTGGATGACACTGTGGGGGATCTCTGGATGACACTGTGTGGGATCTCTGATGACACTGTGGGGATCTCTGGATGACACTGTGGGGGATCTCTGGATGACACTGTGGGGATCTCTGGATGACACTGTGGGGATCTTCTGGATGACACTGTGGCGAGACTTGGATGACACTGTGGGGGATCTTCTGGATGACACTGGGGATCTTCTGACGACATGTGGGATCTCTGGATGACACTGTGGGGATCTCGGATGACACTGTCAGGGCTATGTGATAACACATATATAGCATATTATGCTATATACGTGTCATCCAGAGATCCCCATTAGTGTCATCCAGAGATCCCCCACAGTGTCATCCAGAGATCCCCCAGTGTCATCCAGAGATCCCCACAGTGTCATCCAGAGATCCCCACAGTGTCATCCAGAGATCCCCACAGTGTCATCCAGAGATCCCCTACAGTGTCATCCAGAGATCCCCACAGTGTCATCCAGAGATCCCCCATACACAAGTGGCCGGAATGACTAACTTTTTGATGCGGGTCTCCTCGGTCAGGCGCTCAGTCTTCCATGCTCCTCCTGCTCAGCGGCTTTCTACATTCATAAAGTGGGCGGAGCACGCAGGAGGGACGTGAGGTGCTTGGAGGAATCGGCAGCTTGAGCCTCAGTTCCTCCATGCGCCTCATGTCCCGCCTGCTCGCTCCGCCCACTTTTATGAATGAAGAAGGCAGGCGGGGCTGGAGGAGCATGGAGGGACTGAGCCTGAGAGGGACTTGAGCATTTAAGCTGCCGGACCGAACTTCCGGTATCGGCAGCGGTATCGGGCGGCATTTTCACGCAGTACAAGTACTGTGAAAATGCCGAGATCGGTCCCGATACCGATACTGGTATCGGTATCGACGACATCCCTAGTAAAAGCCAAGACTGACATATGATAGATGACGGATCCAGGCTACACCGGGCCGCACATGGCCGGCACTAAATAGAGAAGCTCTATTCTTGTCCGCAGCTGCGACCGGAGTTCGGGCCGCTACGAGAAATGCGGATGCAGAGAGCACATAGTGTGCTCTCCTCATCCATTCCGTCCCCATACAGAATGAATCGGTCCGCACCTGTTC
>JAKVIS010005692.1:0-11602 GCA_033119425.1 Bufotes viridis | reverse complement strand
TTTATAATGCTAGTTTTGGTACATAGATTCCACACGGGAGATATAATTCCTTTTACAGGAGCAAAACGTGAGGCCTAGTTTTCTGGTCTACCAAACACCAGATTGATTAAATTGGCCTTTTTTCAGCAAAATTACAGCACTGGACAATAATGCCTTTTAGGCGGTATTAATTACAAGAACACTGCTGCTAATTGGACACCAGATTTTTTATAATGCTAGTTTTGGTACATAGATCCCCACACGGGAAATATAATTGCTTTTTAGAGGAGTGAAAACGTGAGGCCTAGTTTTTCATGGTCTAACAAACACCAGATTGATTAAATTAGCCTTTTTTTCAGCAAAATTACAACACTGGACAATAATGCCTTTTGGCGGTATTAATTACAAGAACACTGCTGCTAATTGGACACCAGATTTTTTATAATGCTAGTTTTGGTACATTGAATCCCACACGGGGAAATATAATTGCTTTTTAGAGGAGTGAAAACGTGAGGCCTAGTTTTTCTGGTCTAACAAACACCAGATTGATTAAATTGGCCTTTTTTTCACCAAAATTACAACACTGGACAATAATGCCTTTGGCGGTATTAATTACAAGAACACTGCTGCTAATTGGACACCAGATTTTTTATAATGCTAGTTTTGGTACATAGATTCCACACGGGGAGATATAATTCCTTTTTACAGGAGTAAAAACGTGAGGCCTAGTTTTTCTGGTCTACCAAACACCAGATTGATTAAATTGGCCTTTTTTTCAGCAAAATTACAACACTGGACAATAATGCCTTTTGGCGGTATTAATTACAAGAACACTGCTGCTAATTGGACACCAGATTTTTTATAATGCTAGTTTTGGTACATAGATCCCCACACGAGGAAATATAATTCCTTTTTAGAGGAGTGAAAACGTGAGGCCTAGTTTTTCTGGTCTAACAAACACCAGATTGATTAAATTGGCCTTTTTTTCAGCAAAATTACAACACTGGACAATAATGCCTTTTGGCGGTATTAATTACAAGAACACTGCTGCTAATTTGACACCAGATTTTTTATAATGCTAGTAATGGTACATAGATCCCCACACGGGGAAATATAATTGCTTTTTAGAGGAGTGAAAACGTGAGGCCTAGTTTTTCTGGTCTAACAAACACCAGATTGTTTAAATTGGCCTTTTTTTCAGCAAAATTACAACACTGGACAATAATGCCTTTTGGCGGTATTAATTACAAGAACACTGCTGCTAATTGGACACCAGATTTTTTATAATGCTAGTTTTGGTACATAGATTCCACACGGGGAGATATAATTCCTTTTTACAGGAGCAAAAACGTGAGGCCTAGTTTTTCTGGTCTACCAAACACCAGATTGATTAAATTGGCCTTTTTTTCAGCAAAATTACAGCACTGGACAATAATGCCTTTTGGCGGTATTAATTACAAGAACACTGCTGCTAATTGGACACCAGATTTTTTATAATGCTAGTTTTGGTACATAGATCCCCACACGGGGAAATATAATTGCTTTTTAGAGGAGTGAAAACGTGAGGCCTAGTTTTTCTGGTCTAACAAACACCGGATTGATTAAATTGGCCTTTTTTTCAGCAAAATTACAACACTGGACAATAATGCCTTTTGGCGGTATTAATTACAAGAACACTGCTGCTAATTGGACACCAGATTTTTTATAATGCTAGTTTTGGTACAAAGATCCCCACACGGGGAAATATAATTGCTTTTAGAGGAGTGAAAACGTGAGGCCTAGTTTTTCTGGTCTAACAAACACCAGATTGATTAAATTGGCCTTTTTTTCAGCAAAATTACAACACTGGACAATAATGCCTTTTGGCGGTATTAATTACAAGAACACTGCTGCTAATTGGACACCAGATTTTTTATAATGCTAGTTTTGGTACATAGATTCCACACGGGGAGATATAATTCCTTTTTACAGGAGTAAAAACGTGAGGCCTAGTTTTTCTGGTCTACCAAACACCAGATTGATTAAATTGGCCTTTTTTTCACCAAAATTACAACACTGGACGATATAATGCCTTTTGGCGGTGTTAATTACAAGAGGACTGCTGGTATTTCAGAACACCGGAATTGTTAAAATGCTAGATAAATGCTAGATAAATTTCCCACACTGGGAGAAATATTGCCTAAGCCTTTTTACAGTATTAATTACAACAGGAGTGCTTCTTCTGGTCTAACACCAGAATAATTTTATTATTACGGTGAAAGCTTTTTCTAATTTATATTTCTGGCACATAAAAAAAAAAAATATTTCTGGCTGACAGTATTGGACAAAGTAGTGGCACTGGCTAGCCTAGCTGGAACAGCACATTCATGGGATTTGCTATCCAAGTGGGTTACTTTCAGTTTCACCACTGATATATTAAATATCTTTGCAGTTAGTATGGGTGACACAAGCACAGCCAAACCCCTGATGTATTATATCTATGAAAAAATCGACTATTACATTAGATTAATGGACGTTGTGGCAGCTTTTGCTGTAGCACCACAAGTCCCAAAATGGCCGCCGCCTATCAGCCAAGTAACATGTGCCAGAAAACAGTCTGCCCAGCCAGAAAAAAATTGACTTTGACTGAGCAGCTGAATCGCTGTTGTTCTGATTCACAGGTGTAGATTTTTAACTTCTTTGGAGCTTTGGTTTACATTCTGTGGCAGCAAGTGCTGGCGCACCACAAGTCCCAAAATGGCCACCGCCGGTCAGCCCAGTTACATGTGCCAGTAAAAATCGCTCTGGCCAGTCTCAACAAAATAGTGACTTTCAGTGAACAGCTCAGCTGAGTTGTTCTGATGCACAGGTGTAGAAAGGTAGATCACTTCTTTATCCCTGCCTATCTCGCCCTCACAGAAGCTGCATCCTCTCCCTACACTAGTCAGAGCAGTGTGACATGCGGCGCTACGTGACTCCAGCTTAAATAGAGGCTGGGTCACATGCTGCACTTGGCCAATCACAGCCATGCCATTAGTAGGCATGGCTGTGATGGGCTCTTAGGGCAAGAAGTAAAACGCTAGCTGATTGGCTGCTGTGCAGCCCTTCAGAAAGCGGGAAATAATCGACGAACACCGGACCCGAACCCGAACTATTTTGAAAATGTCCGGGTTCGGGTCCGTGTCACGGACACCCCAAAATTCGGTACGGACCCGAACGATTCTCGAACTGTTTGCTCAACACTAGTGTTGGAACCTCCCTCCCCCTCAGTTTCACCTTCTTAAGACGAGGGTTCCGTCTCCACTTCTAATGTCTTAGTGGTCTTAACCCCAAAATCCAATATGTGACCCTCCCTGAAGTCCGTAATGTCTCTCCGGAATTGCGATTGCTTCCTTTCTTTAAGTTGGGGAGGGAAGCGTTCTATGGTCTGTTGTAGCAGACTCTCCTTACGACTGAAATCTGGATAGCTAGAAAATTTATTAGCTGCAGAAATCTGCTCTTGGAGGATTTTAGTGATTTTCTCATACAGTATCCGTTCCTCCTTAAGCAGAAGTCCCATCAATTTCAGTTAACTCTCCACCGCTTCCTTTTCCCACTTTTTGAGGAATTCTGAAAACGAGAAGTGTGGTCTACTTGCTTATTTGAATTTGCGGAAAACAATATGTGGGAAAGAAGTTGAGGGAGTTCCGCAGAAGGGTTGGGGAGCATCTCAACGATATCCAGAATGATGCGGACACTCCGGTGGCACGGCACATTAATCTGGAACATGGTGGCAATACTCAGGCGGTCACATTTCAGGGAATTGAAGAAGTCAGGAGATCCCCGAGGGGAGGTGATCATGACAGGAGATTACTTCAAATAGAAACAAAATGGATTTTTAGGCTAAGAACATTGAGACCTTATGGCCTGAATGAGTATAATTCATTTGTTTGTTTCATTTGAAATTCCCTCCACCTTGTAACATTGCTCAGGGCCGGCGCCACCCATAAGCAGAGTACGCCACCGCGTAGAGCGCACTTTTGCTGGGGGCGCCGGCTCCCGCCGGGGCTGACGCCGGGGCTGACGCGTCCCTGTGTGCGCACCGCCCGGGCGCAGTATTAAGGCAGACAGTGTGAGCACTTCCCTAGTGTCAGTCCCTGTGGAGTAGCGTGGCCGAGCTCTGTACAGTCCGCAGGTACAGGAGCTTTTGTTTCCTGTACCTGTCCGGACTGACAGGAAGTGCTCACTTAGTGTGCACTTACTCTCAGTCCTGCCGGGTACAGGGAACAAATGCTTCTGTACCCGCGGAACTGGACAGAGCTCGGCCACGCTACTCCACAGGGACTGACACTAGGGAAGTGCTCACACTGTATGCGTTAATACTGCGCCCTACTCCACAGGGACTGACAGGAGGGACAAAGTGACACAAGGGAGGAGGGGGGAATGAGAGTGATGGGGGGGATGAGAGTGACAAGAAGGGGCGGCCACACCACACCAGAGGGACTGACAGGAGGGAACAGAGTGACACAAGGGGGGCAAGAAAGAGAGTGACTAGGGGGAATAAGAGTAATGATGGGGTAATGAGAGTGACAAGAAGGGGAAAAGAGTGACACAAGGGAGGGGGGTAAGAAAGAGAGTGACTGGGGGGGGGAGAGTTTGACATCCATCACACACACACACTGCATCCCTTACACACACTGAAACACAATGCATCTCTTAGGCTCCATTCACACGTCCAAGTGTGTTTTGTGGAATCTCAAAACGCGGACACCGGCAATGTGCGTTCCACATTTTGCGGACCGCACATCGCCGGCACTCTCTTAGAAAATGCCTTTTCTTGTCCGCAATTGCAGACAAGAATAGGACATGTTCTATTTTTTTGCGGGATGGTAGTGTGGACCCGGGAGTGTGGATAGAAATAAATTGGTCCGCAATTCCGTTCCGCAAAATGCGGAACAGAATTGTGGATGTGTGAATGGAGCCTTACACATGCAAACACAGATTCACAGAACGCACTCTGTACACACATTCAGAAACACACAACACAAACCTTATACAGAAACACAAACTTCTTTCTATCCCTTGCACACACCCACACTGCATCACCTACACATACTGCATCACCTACACACTGGTCTCCCTATACACTCCACACACACACTGCATCCACTACACACACACTGCATCCACTACACACACACTGCATCCACTGCACACACACTGCATCCACTACACACACACTGCATCACCTACACACACTGCTATCCCTATACACTACATTCCATAAACGCACACATTAGATTCTCTACAGCCACACATAACACATCCCCTACACACTTCACCCACTGTGAACAAACTCATGGGTGGAACATGTAGGTGGACTTATGGGTGGGCCTTATGGGCATACTCTCCTGGGGCCCAGACCTTGAACTGTGTAAAGGGCCCCAAAAAATGGAGCCGCTTCCCGTTCTCCCAGAACATTGATTTTTGCCTCCGGAGAGCCTGTCCCACACCAGACCAGTGGAGCCAGAGCCCATCATCATCCTCATCTGGGTGTAAGTAGGCGATCTAGTACATTATTCATGGGACTAGTATCTAATTTACCTCACATTAAAGGGACACTATAGTCCCCAGAACCTCTGCAGCTAAATGTAGTGGCTCTAGTGTCTATAGCCTTTCCCTGCAGGCTTTTTAATGTAAACACGGCGGCACTCGCGTTAGTCATTTTGGCAGATCATATGGGTGGGGCATTGTGATGTTACATGGGGGGAATGGCAAACTTTTCTTTTGCCTAGGGCGGCAAAAATCCTTGCACCGTCGCTGACATTGTTCCTGATCCCTATTGTAATCAGTACTATCTGTATCGCCTCTGTGGTGATTACATCTCTGTAAACTATATACCATGATACAAGCTTCATCCCTTCATTTTTGACATTTGTGATCAACAGTGGGGACCAGGTGACTGAATGTCAGTGTAGCATTGGGTCACTTGATGCATGGCTATACATCTGAATGCATTTATTTATGTGGTTATAGTTCCATCTGTCAGCATCATATTGATGGCAGATATCTACGGATATCTCACAGTGATGAGACTTATAGTGGTGCATGCCATTTGGCACTTATTTCCCTGGATATGATACATGTAGCCTGCTATAGAACTTTTACGATCTATTCCTGTACTTGTCTATTCTGATGGTCCCTTGATAGGGTGCACGGTCTTGCTCCTTGATAGGTTGTATGTAGCCTGAGATAGTATTCCAACAACCTATGTTTGCACTTGTCTGTCCCGAAGTGGAGCAGCGGCGGTATAGTGCGCTCACTGCACTTCGGGTGGAACACTGTTTGCTCTAATGCTCAAGATGTGGTTACAGCACCTATATATTATTTGTAATTAATCCACCGATAGGTCCCCTTGGTTATACATTGTTTTACAATGTCCAGCACCAGACCTCTGTGCACATGCCGATGGGAGGCGGGACACATTTGGGGTTTTGACCCCGCCCACTGCCCGCCCTCTGGCCGGCTCTGGGTCCCGACGTGCTTGAGTAGGAGGGGTTTACTCTTTTTAAACCCTGGTTCCGGCGGCCGCGCGCTGCCAGTATATGCCGATTTCAGGTCCTGCGTGTGTGCAAGCTTGATCGTCCTGTTTGATTCCTCAACCCCAATAAAAGAGCTCCTGACGAGCCTGTAGTTAGGGCGAAACGCTTCGAGCTTAGTGATGAATGGGGGAACAATATGAGGTTACCATGAATCTAGGCAGGAATCCATAGCGGTCCTATATTTGCCCACACAATTCATTCCAGACGGTGACCAGTTTTTCTGGTTTTACGGGGAAAGACCACCAGCCCTAATACTCATATCATGATTATGGGCTGAGGGTCTGTCTGCCTACATTTAGAATTTTTGTCCACTATTTGGAGGCACCATTGGAGTGGGAATGATTAGATGTACGGTGGGCAAATTAATTCTAGTATGGGAGTAGCAGTATGAGTGGAGTCTTGGAATTTGTGGCACTACAAGTCCCAGCCCCTCATATGGTACAAGTGTGTGTATCTCCCACCAGTTATATAGGATGTGCAATGATTAGGTTGCTGGCTACCAGCCGTAATGTTTGTGAGTGAATACAATACTCACTGGCGGTAGCCGAGTGGTAATATCTGCTCAGGATTGATTAGATTACCACAGTAGGCAACATTGTTTTACACTTGCACACCTATTAAATCTATTTGTAATAGAAATTACCCTTTGTATGTATATTTTAATAGGAATCAATAAAAGTTATTTTTTAGATTTTTTCCTTCTATAGCGTTCTATTAACATACTCAGTGACTTATTTCCTGCAACATCTATATATTCCTGTATTATTTATTTTAAATGCCAAATAGAAGCTAAGTATAAGATTTGCCATGGACAAGAGATGTTATCATGGCACTCTGAGCCTGATTGAGAAGAAAAGGGAAAATCAACCATTCCAATCAGAGAAGATATCAACTTGAGTCACTGGACTGAATTGTATTTTACTATATTAGCCTGAGTGCTAAGAGTAAATAGGCAATTTTTTTTTAGTCTTATCTATGAAGGTGCTAATATAATTCAATATGAAACACCATAGAGGACTATCAACTTAAATTTTGCTTGGGAGGTTCTATGGTGTAATGGTTAGCACTCTGGAGTTTGATTCCAGTGATCCGAGCTCAAATCTTGGTGGGACCTGACTTTCTAGGTTGTTGTTCTGTGTTTCTATAAATTGTTTTATAGGACTGTGCTAAGTACACAAGGAAACAAGGATGCCTTTTTCAAATATGTTCAAATACTAAGTTAGACCGAAATATTTTATTTGTGATTAGAGCTCACTTACTAGCTTTGATCATCTTGTTTATGTCTTGCTCTTAGTGTTGGAATGGTCATTAGTTTCATATACTGGAAGGTTACATTGCAAAGAGAAGCAGCTAGCAATTAAAAAAAAAAAAGAAAAAGAAATAAGGCAGTAAAATAGACAGTAAAACTGCAGACTTTTACCATGTTGTGGTCAGAATTGCTGTGTGGGGGCAATACGGTACACTATTATTAGGCCCCACAAATGTGGCATTATTACCCTGTGTCGAGGTTTAAAGAGGACACTCTTACTGTGTTCATGACACTAAGCAGGCTAAGTCACTGTGTAGGCCACAGCATGTGAAAATTAATGTGAGAGGAAGTATTTTCTTCTAGGGAACTGTTTGAAACTATTATTTTTAGAAAAACTAGTTAGGTCACTATTATTTCTGATATATGGTATTTGGGGTGCACAGTACAAAACAAAAGTTATAGGAATGTGGGCACCTGGGGTCGCCGAAGGCATAGTGATGGGCAAAAGATAAAGTACTGTTAAATAAGTGTCAGCTGGGAGTTTAAGGTAGAGGCTTGAGAGAGGGAGCTAGAAAAGCAAGGTGCTAAAGATTCAATCTGGCTCCTAATGGGTCACTTTACATTACAATACATATGACAAATTAAAAACATAATTTCAGAGTGTTCACAATAACACTTTGAAATTACACACCAGGTTCACCCCTCTAGGTGAAACAGTATTAGTTGTTGGAACCCAAAATATCTTCAATTGCAATAGCCTTCTCTTATTTTCAATGTTATTTCCTGCAACATGTATATATTCCTATATTATTCATTTTAAATGCCAAATAGAAGCTAAGTATAAGATTTGCCATGGACAAGAGATGTTATCATGGCACTCTGGGCCTGATGGAGAAGAAAAGGGACAATCAACCACTCCAATCAGAGAAGATATCAACTTGAGTCACTGGACTGAATTGTGTTTTACTATATTAGCCTGTGTGCTAAGAGTAAATAGGCAATTTTTTTAGTCTTATTTATGTAGGTGCTAATATAATTCAATATGAAAAACAATGGAGGGCCATCAATAGAACTCTATAATGGGAGGTTCCATGGTGTAATGGTTAGCACTCTGGACTTTGAATCCAGCGATCCGAGTTGAAATCTCAGTGGGACCTGAGTTTGTTGTTCTGTGTTTCTTTGCATTGTTTTATAGTACTATGCTAAGTACACAAGAAAACACAAATGCCTTCTTCAATTATGTTCAAATACTAAGTTAGACCTAAAAATTATATTTGTGATTAGAGCCCACCTACTAGCTCTGATAATCTTGTTTAAGTCTTGCTCTTAGTGTTGGAAGGGTCATTAAATTCATGTACTGTAAGTTTATACTGCAAAGTGCAGCAGCTAGCAATGAAATAAAAAAAATTATATCTATGTTCTATAGGGAGTCAAACTGCAGACTTTTACCATGTTGTGGTCAGAATTGCTGTGTGGGGGAAATACGGTACACTATTATTAGGCCCCACAAATGTGGCATTTTTACCCTGTGTCGAGGTTTAAAGAGGACACTCTTACTGTGTTCATGACACTAAGCAGGCTAAGTCACTGTGTAGGGCACAGCATGTGAAAACTATGGTGAGAGGAAGTATTTTCTTCTAGGGAACTGTTTGAAACTATTATTTTTTAGAAAAATTAGTTAGGTCACTATTATTTCTGATATATGGTATTTGGGGTGCACAGTACAAAACAAAAGTTATAGGAATGTGGGCACCTGGGGTCGCTTAAGGCATAGTGATGGGCAAAAGATAAAGTACTGTTAAATAAGTGTCAGGTGGGAGTTTAAGGTAGAGGCTTGAGAGAGGGAGCTAGAAAAGCAAGGTGCTTAAGATTCAATCTGGCTCCTAATATGTCACTTTACATTACAATACATATGACAAATTAAAAACATAATTTCAGAGTGTTCACAATAACACTTTGAAATTAAACACCAGGTTCACCCCTCTAGGTGAAACAGTATTAATTGTTGGAACCCAAAATATCTTCAATTGCAATAGCCTTCTCTTATTCTCAATGTTATTTCCTGCAACTTGTATATATTCCTATATTATTCATTTTAAATGCCAAATAGAAGCTAAGTATAAGATTTGCCATGGACAAGAGATGTTATCATGGCACTCTGGGCCTGATGGAGAAGAAAAGGGACAATCAACCACTCCAATCAGAGAAGATATCAACTTGAGTCACTGGACTGAATTGTATTTTACTATATTAGCCTGTGTGCTAAGAGTAAATAGGCAATTTTTTTTATCTTATTTATGTAGGTGCTAATATAATTCAATATGAAACACAATGGAGGGCCATCAATAAAACTCTCTAATGGGAGGTTCAATGGTGTAATGGTTAGCACTCTGGACTTTGAATCCAGCGATTCGAGTTCAAATCTCAGTGGGACCTTTGTTTGTTGTTCTGTGTTTCTTTGCATTGTTTTATAGTACTATGCTAAGTACACAAGAAAACACGAATGCCTTCTTCTTCAATTATGTTCAAATACTAAGTTAGACCTAAAAATTATATTTGTGATTAGAGCCCACCTACTAGCTCTGATAATCTTGTTTAAGTCTTGCTCTTAGTGTTGGAAGGGTAATTAGTTTCATGTATTGTAAGGTTATACTGCAAAGTGCAGCAGCTAGCAATGAAATAAAAAAAATTATATCTATGTTCTATAGGGAGTCAAACTGCAGACATTTACCATTTTGTGGTCAGAATTGCTGTGTGGGGGCAATACGGTACACTATTATTGTGGCATTATTACCCTGTGTCGAGGTTTAAAGAGGACACTCTTACCGTGTTCATGACACTAAGCAGGCTAAGTCACTGTGTAGGGCACAGCATGTGAAAATTAATGTGATAGGAAGTATTTTCTTCTAGGGAACTGTTTAAAACTATTATTTTTTAGAAAAATTAGTTAGGTCACTATTATTTCTGATATATGGTATTTGGGGTGCACAGTACAAAACAAAAGTTATAGGAATGTGGGCACCTGGGGTCGCTGAAGGCATAGTGATGGGCAAAAGATAAAGTACTGTTAAATAAGTGTCAGGTGGGAGTTTAAGGTAGAGGCTTGAGAGAGGGAGCTAGAAAAGAAGGTGCTAAAGATTCAATCTGGCTCCTAATATGTCACTTTACATTACAATACATATGACAAATTAAAAACATAATTTCAGAGTGTTCACAATAACACTTTGAAATTACACTCCAGGTTCACCCCTCTAGGTGAAACAGTATTAATTGTTGGAACCCAAAATATCTTCAATTGCAATAGCCTTCTCTTATTCTCAATGTTATTTCCTGCAACTTGTATATATTCCTATATTATTCATTTTAAATGCCAAATAGAAGCTAAGTACAAGATTTTCCATGGACAAGAGATGTTATCATGGCACTCTGGGCCTGATGGAGAAGAAAAGGGACAATCAACCACTCCAATCAGAGAAGATATCAACTTGAGTCACTGGACTGAATTGTATTTTACTATATTAGCCTGTGTGCTAAGAGTAAATAGGCAATTTTTTTTATCTTATTTATGTAGGTGCTAATATAATTCAATATGAAACACAATGGAGGGCCATCAATAAAACTCTATAATGGGAGGTTCAATGGTGTAATGGTTAGCACTCTGGACTTTGAATCCAGCAATCCGAGTTCAAATCTCAGTGGGACCTTTGTTTGTTGTTCTGTGTTTCTTTGCATTGTTTTATAGTACTATGCTAAGTACACAAGAAAACACGAATGCCTTCTTCAATTATGTTCAAATACTAAGTTAGACCTAAAA
>JAKVIS010005691.1:0-11615 GCA_033119425.1 Bufotes viridis | reverse complement strand
CCTGATTTCATGTCAGATATTGAGAAAAACATGCATATGTGTCTTTTTATATAGTGTATGTAAACTTCTGTTTTCAACTGTATATATAAATATATATATATATATATATATATATATATATATATATATACCTACCAGCAGGTTCTTTTTTTTTTTTTTATTAAACTGTTGTTCTGTGGAAGCTTGAGGCTTGCACAGATAAAATATGTTGCTCCTGTGCACATGAAAAATGCGCCACAGCATCAATAGGTTAGCATAGGAACCCGCCTGAACTGAGACCACCTTGTCGCCGGTAGGTGGGCTTAGATGTATTTTGATCAAAATGTATTGACCAAGTGTCTCAGTTTTTATCAAGAGTGAGGGCTTACTCCATATGTTATTCTTGCATTTTTTCTTTATAGTGCATTATTTTCTGTGATGTTGTAAATGTAGCCATATACATCCGCACATTTAATCCCATACCATACAGGATGGTTTATATATGTTTTTTTCTGTGATTTGTTTGATTTGTCTTGAAGGAGTGGCACTTACATGTGTGAATACGCTCCTATACTGGGAGTGATATTCAAGTGCACTTCTGCCCACCTATCTAATAGGTGACCTTGATTAAGGTGGTACATATAGGTGTGTGTGTCTCTCCTCCCACCGGTTGCTGATGCACATGGAGGTAACTATGGGCAGCACACCATATGTGCGGCGACTGTGCTCCTGAAAAATGCGCCACAGCATAAATAGGTTAGTATAGTAACCCTATATAATGTACAAGTGGCGGGGTTAACGTGGTGTCCCCAGCCTGTTACCACCCAAAATTCAAAACAATATACTAACCCCTAAGGAGGGTAGAGGGGGAATAATGTGACTAAAACATAACTTTTAATGATCAAATATAAAAAATATATATGCGCCAGGTAGTAAAGCTACTCAATGAAGGTAAAGACACAGCTATAGGGCCCTTGGCCCAAATCCAGGCCCAGAGGGCTCAAGTAATCAACAGAATCAACGAGACAATACGCGTCAAAGGGACGTAGTCACACAGATGTGACCCGTGCAATAAAATGGAACATGCTCACGGATCCTCGCTGTGTCGGAGAGGAGGAGGCGGATGGATGAGGTAGCCACCGTAGATGGATGGGTGGAAGTCTCCGTTGATTGCTGTGAGCACTGTGCATGAAGAAAAAAGGGGGCTCTGGGTAGGAGGAGCTGTCACGGAAACCCTAAGATAACCCTATGCAGGGAAAGGGCCTGGCGTGCACCCTACCTACCTATACAGAGCTACCCGCCCGAAAGGCGACCCAGTCGGTTGCCTGTCCTACCACGGCGGGGTCCTAGTAAAGCCCTAAGAGGAAAAGAGCTCCCAAATGCAAACAAATTCTCCCGACGTGCCACGTTTCAATCGTGCCTCAGAAATCATCAGGGAGTAATAGACAGAGATGGTGCTAAGTACTGAGGGCCTATATGGATATACTGGGATCGATGTTCACGATGCAATAGACCAGTACATGAAAATAAAGGGCTCAGACAGGAAGTAGGATTATACAAATGCCAGTGGGCAACACAGTATAATCACAGCATACCCTAATCCAGTGGGAAAGAAACAAGACAGGAAAGGAGGCCTCAATGGTGAGTGCCCCCTCGATGCACAGGCAGCCGGTCTCACCTGCATGGCGACTTTTAAATGGGCCAGGAGTTCGCGCCTGCAGTCAGCGGCCGCGCCTACGCTGGTGGCGCCAGTGACACTTCCGGTCACGTGACGAGCACGACGGAGAGCCGTGGAGCGCAGAAGAACAGCGCTGCGTTCCACCGCCCCCGCCGCGCCCGACAGGACGGAGCGCAGGGAAAAACCACGCCCCATCCCTTGCGGCAACCAGGGGAGGCGTACTAAACAAGACCGCGGGCGCAACCCCTGCCTAGGAAGGGAGGTTCCATTCCAATCAATGGTACAGTGTAGTACCAAAAAGTGTACAAAGGTAAATAAATGAACAGAGCTTCCTGACAGATAAAATCTGCCAGGGGAGTTCAGGGAGGTAAAGACCAGTATAGGAAAACCAAATATAATCAAACAGAATTATGCCGTAAAATGCAGTACACATAATTATAGATCATCATGGGGATAATAGAGGAAGTGCACGAGGTCACAAAACCGCAACTAGATTTACAATCCCAGATGATGAATCTCCATGGTGGGAATAAAGTCAAATAAAACAGCCAAACTGTAACTGTTCATTAAGGCCTAGGGAGCAATGGTTTTCAGATAGAAAATCCATCGTGTCTCACATTGTAGTAGGAGACGGTCCCAATTCCCACCGCGTCGTGGCGGAGGGACCATATCAATACCTGTGAAGTAACCTTAGCACGGCCATTGTGGTGGCATCGTATATGATTTGCCACTGGTGTGTCTCTCAATTTCTCGATGTCGTAAAGGTGTTCGCCAACTCTTCTACGAAACTCGCGGATGGTTTTACCGACATATTCCTTACCACATTCGCAAGCCAGCAGGTAAACCACTCCGCGAGTACGGCAGTTGATGAAATGGTGAATATTGTATACCCTCCCTGTCACATTACTGCGAAACGATTTACCTGTTTGCAAATGCTTGCAAGCAATGCAGCCACTACAGCGGTAGCAGCCCTTGATATTAGATCGTAACCAACCACAGCCAGAGGGGGCAGGGGGGACATATTCACTGGACACCAGTCTATCCCGTAGACTACGGCCCACCTCGACAAACACTTTGTTGAGATGGGAGAGCAGCCACCCCCTACCGCTCAAGCATGGTATTCCCAAGGGACAATACCTCCGCTTGAGGAGGAACTGTTCCAATAAGAGGGAATTTATCAGACAAGCATGTGATATGCGAATACGTTTTCTAAACCGGGGTTACCCTGATAGGGTTCTCAGAGAAGCCTTTAGGCACGCACTCCAGGAGGATAGGACCCATCTGTTAACCCCCAAACCCAAACCCACCCAGACTCCAAAACCGATCCGTCTTATCTCCACCTTTGACAGAGCAGCCCCGGAAATACGGAAGGTGATCCAGGATAACTGGGCCATTCTACAATTAGACCCAGATCTACGCGAAGTGATAGGCGATTATCCGCACATCACCTACCGCCGCGGCCGTAGTCTACGGGATAGACTGGTGTCCAGTGAATATGTCCCCCTGCCCCTCTGGCTGTGGTTGGTTACGATCTAATATCAAGGGCTGCTACCGCTGTAGTGGCTGCATTGCTTGCAAGCATTTGCAAACAGGTAAATCGTTTCGCAGTAATGTGACAGGGAGGTATACAATATTCACCATTTCATCAACTGCCGTACTCGCGAGTGGTTTACCTGCTGGCTTGCGGAATGTGGTAAGGAATATGTCGGTAAAACCATCCGCGAGTTTCGTAGAAGAGTTGGCGAACACCTTACGACATCGAGAATGAGAGCACACCAGTGGCAAATCATATACGATGCCACCACAATGGCCGTGCTAAGGTTACTTTCACAGGTATTGATATGGTCCCTCCGCCACGACGCGGTGGGAATTGGGACCGTCTCCTACTACAATGTGAGACACGATGGATTTTCTATCTGAAAACCATTGCTCCCCTAGGCCTTAATGAACAGTTACAGTTTGGCTGTTTTATTTGACCTTATTCCCACCATGGAGATTCATCATCTGGGATTGTAAATCTGGTTGCGGTTTTGTGACCTCGTGCACTTCCTCTATTATCCCCATGATGATCTACAATTATGTGTACTGCATTTTACGGCATAATTCTGTTTGATTATATTTGGCTTTCCTATACTGGTCTTTACCTCCCTGAACTCCCTGGCAGATTTTACCTGTCAGGAAGCTCTGTTCATTTATTTACCTTTGTACACTTTTGGTACTACACTGTACCATTGATTGGAATGGAACCTCCCTTCCTAGGCAGGGGTTGCGCCCGGCGGTCTTGTTTAGTACGCCTCCCTGGTTGCCGCAAGGGATGGGGCGTGGTTTTTCCTGCGCTCCGCCCTGTCGGGCGCGGCGGGGCGGTGGAACGCAGCGCTGTTCTTCTGCGTCCACGGCTCTCCGTCGTGCTCGCCACGTGACCGGAAGTGTCATTGGCGTCACCAGCGTAGGCGCGGCCGCTGACTGCAGGCGCGAACTCCTGGCCCATTTAAAAGTCGCCATGCAGGTGAGACCGGCTGCCTGTGCATCGAGGGGCACTCACCATTGGAGGCCTCCCTTTCCTGTCTTGTTTCTCTTTCCCACTGGATTAGGGTATGCTGTGATTATACTGTGCTGCCCACTGGCATTTGTATAATCCTACTTCCTGTCTGAGCCCTTTATTTTCATGTACTGGTCTATTGCATCGTGAACATCGATCCCAGTATATCCATATAGGCCCTCAGTACTTAGCACCATCTCTGTCTATTACTCCCTGATGATTTCTGAGGCACGATTGAAACGTGGCACGCCGGGAGAATTTGTTTGCATTTGGGAGCTCTTTTTCCTCTTAGGGCTTTACTAGGGACCCCGGCCGTGGTAGGGACAGGCAACCGGACGGGGTCGCCCTTCGGGCGGGTAGCTCTGTATAGGTAGGTAGGGTGCACGTCAGGCCCCTTTCCCTGCATAGGGTCATCTTAGGGTTTCCGTGACAGCTCCTCCTACCCAGAGCCCCCTTTTTTCTTCATGCACAGTGCTCACAGCAATCAACGGAGACTTCCACCTCATCCATCTACGGTGGCTACCTCATCCATCCGCCTCCTCCTCTCCGACACAGCGAGGATCCGGTGAGCATGTTCCATTTTATTGCACGGGTCACATCTGTGTGACTACGTCCCTTTGACACGTATTGTCTCGTTGATTCTGTTGATTACTTGAGCCCTCTGGGCCTGGATTTGGGCCAAGGGCCCTATAGCTGTGTCTTTACCTTCATTGAGTAGCTTTACTACCTGGCGCATATATATTTTTTATATTTGATCATTAAAAGTTATGTTTTAGTCACATTATTCCCCCTCTACCCTCCTTAGGGGTTAGTATATTGTAGTATAGTAACCCGCCTGAACTGAGATCACCTTGTCGCCGGTGGGTGGGCTTCGATGTATTTTGATCAAAATGTATTGACGAAGTGTCTCAGTTTTTATCAAGAGTGAGGGCTTAGTCCATATGTTATGCTTGCATCTTTTTTCATAGTGCATTATTTTCTGTGATTTTGTAAATGTAGCCATATACATCCGCACATTTAATACCATACTGTGCAGGATGGTTTATATATAGTTTTTTTCTGTGATTTGTTTGATTTGTCTTGAAGGAGTGGCACCTTCATGTGTCAATAAGCTCCTATACTGGGAGTGATATTCAAGTGCACTTCTGCCCCACCTATCTAATAGCTGACCTTGATTAAGGTGGTACATATAGGTGTGTGTGTCTCTCCTCTCACCGCTTGCTGATGCACATGGAGGTAACAAGGGGCAGCACACCATATGCGCGGGGACTGTGCTCCTGAAAAATGCGCCACAGCATGAGTAGGTTAGCATAGGAACCCGCCTAAACTGAGACCACCTTGTCGCCGGTAGGTGGGCTTAGATGTATTTTGATCAAAATGTATTGACCAAGTGTCTCCGTTTTTATCAAGAGTGAGGGCTTAGTCCATATGTTATGCTTGCATCTTTTTTTATAGTGCATTATTTTCTGTGATTTTGTAAATGTAGCCATATACATCTGCACATTTAATACCATACCATGCAGGATGGTTTATATATAGTTTTTTCTGTGATTTGTTTGATTTGTCTTGAAGGAGTGGCACTTTCATGTGTAAATTAGCTCCTATACTTGGAGTGATATTCAAGTGTACACAAACCAACTGAAAGGTGGCATGAAGCAGGATGTGCTCAACCCAAAAATGCAGTTGTGCATATATATATACAGGGGAGCAGATCCTGCACTTGTGGCCATTGCTAATGGCGATCCCCAGCAATAATGCATACGGTAGAGGATGCCCGCAGCGGACCACAAGTACCACAATAGACATCCTACACAAGATGGCAGTAGTGTGGATGTAATAAAAATTATAACAATATAGCAATAACAAATGACAAAACAGGTGCACACTGTGGTCTTACTAAGCCTTCAAACTGATGTTAAAATTGAGAGGTTAGTCAACATGTCCTACAGTGGAGGACCTGTCTTAAGCCCGAGCACCACGCCAAGGACTCTCAAGTAGCTCGGGACCTAACACTTACCTACCTGTGCCATATGGGCAATACCCGGGGCCAGTGGGCAAAATTACAGGAATGTATTAGGCGGATGTATTAGGCCGACTCACAGCAAACTCCTCAGTTACCTCCAGCATGTGACCATGCCTGCTCGGGCTTAAGACATGTCCTCCACTGTAGGACATGTTGACTAACCTCTCAATTTTAACATCAGTTTGAGGGCTTAGTAAGACCGCAGTGTGCACCTGTTTTGTCATGTGTTATTGCTATATTGTTATATTATTTATTACATCCACCCTACTGCCATCTTGTGTAGGATGTCTATTGTGGTACTTGTGGTCCACTGCGGGCATCCTCCACCGTATGCATTTTTGCTGGGGATTACCATTAGCAATGGGCCACAAGTGCAGGATCTGCTCCCCTGTATATATATGCACAACTGCATTTTTGGGTTGAGCACATCCTGCTTCATGCCACCTTTCAGTTGGTTTGTGTATATATAATTTTTTGGAGGTGTATAAACTCCTATGTAAATGTAGCCTGTTTTCCATCCACAGGCTACATTTAGGTGCACCTGTGAGGCCTGGGCCATATCAGCCAGTCTTGGGTGGGGCTCACAGCCCTCTCCCCCCTCTCATTGCAGGCATGGTCACATGCTGGAGGTAACTGAGGAGTTTGCTTTGGGTCGGCCTAATACATTCCTGTAATTTTGCCCACTGGCCCCTGGTATTGCCCATATGGCACAGGTAGGTGAGTGTTAGGTCCCGAGCTACTTGAGAGACTTTGGCGCGGTGCTCGGGCTTAAGACATGTCCTCCACTGTAGGACATGTTGACTAACCTCTCAATTTTAACATCAGATTGAGGGCTGAGTAAGACCGCAGGGTGCACCTGTTTTGTCATTTGTTATTGCTATATAGTGATATTCAAGTGCACTTCTGCCCCACCTATCTAATAGGTGACCTTGATTAAGGTGGTACATATAGGTGTGTGTGTCTCTCCTCCCACCCGTTGCTGATGCACATGGAGGTAACAAGGGGCAGCACACTATATGTGTGGGGACTGTGCTTAGCATAGGAACCCGCCTGAACTGAGACCACCTTGTCGCCGGTAGGTGGGCTTAGATGTATTTCGATCAAAATGTGTTGACCAAGTGTCTCGGTTTTTATCAAGAGTGAGGGCTTAGTCCATATGTTATGCTTGCCCTAACTATTGTTTTATAATTGGTCAGCTTTTCTGAATAAAAGAAATCCTAATTCAAGTACCATTAATCATAATGTGAATCTTAGGATGCGTTCACACAGTCAGTGTTTTATCAGTGATTGTGAGCCAAGACCAGAAATTTAGCCTAGAGATAAGGTATAATGGAAAAATCTGCTCCTGTTCTGTGCTTAGAGCCGTGCTGGTTTTGGCTCACAATCACTGATGAAAATCACTGACTGAACACTGACTGTGTAAATAAGGCATTAGGATTGGTTCACATTACATTATGATATGTAAGAACTCTATATTGATATGGAGTGCTCCACAGGATTGACGCTTACCACATGTGGTGCCAATATTCCAACAGGGTCCAAAATCAGAGCCTGGAAACTATAGGCTGGTAAGTTTAACATCTGTCATGGGTAAACTGTTTGAAGGTTTTCTAAGAGATGCTATCCTGGAGTACCTCAATGAAAATAAGCAAATAACGCCATATCAGCATGGCATCATGAGGGATCGGTCATGTCAAACTAAATTAATCAGTTTCTATGAGGAGGTAAGTTCTAGACTCGACAGCGGCAAATCAATGGATGTCGTATATCTGGACTTCTCCAAAGCATTTGACACTGTACCTCATAAATGGTTAGTATATAAAATGAGAATGCTCGGACTGGGAGAAAATGTCTATATGTGGGTAAGTAACTGGCTCAGTAATAGAGAACAGAGGGTGGTTATTAATGGTACACAATCAGATTGGGTCACTGTCACTAGTGGGGTACCTCAGGGGTCAGTATTGGGCCCTATTCTCTCCAATATATTTATTAATGATCTTGTAGAAGGCTTGCACAGTAAAATATAAATTTTTGCAGATGACACTAAACTGTGTAAAGTAATTGACACAGAAGAGGACAGTATACTGCTACAGATGGATCTGGATAGAAGGCTTTGGCAGAGAACTGGCAGATGAGGTTTAACACTGACAAATGTAAGGTTATGCACATGGGAAGGAATAATGCAAGTCACCCATACATACTAAATGGTAAAACACTGGGTACCACAGACATGGAAAAGGACCTATGAATTTTAGTGAACAGCAAACTAAGCTGTAGAAACCAGTGTCAGGTAGCTGCTGCCAAGGCCAATAAGGTAATGGGTTGCAAAAGAGGCATAGATGCACAAGATGAGAACATAGAGGAAGATTTATCAAACTGGTGTAAAGTCGAACTGGTTTAGTAGATTCAACCTTTCCTTTTTCACAGCTCCTTTGGAAAATGAAAGGTGGAATCTGATTGGTTGCTATGGGCAGCTAGGGCAGTTCTACTTTACACCAGTTTGATAAATCTTCCCCATAGTCCTGACACTTTACAAATCGCTAGTCAGACCACACATGGAGTACTGTGTACAGTTCTGGTCTCCTGTGAACAAGGCAGACATAGCAGAGCTGGAGAAGGTTCAGAAGAGGGCAACTAAAGTAATAACTGGAATGGGTGGACTACAGTACCCAGAAAGATTATCAAAATTAGGGTTATTCTCTTTAGAAAAAAGATGACTGAGGGGAGATCTAATAACTATGTATAAATATATCAGGGGTCAGTACAGAGATCTCTCCCATCAGCTATTTATCCCCAGGACTGTGACGAGGGGACATCCTCTGTGTCTGAAGGAAAGAAGGTTTGTACACAAACCTATCTCCTTCCCATGGAATGAAGAAAAGTGTCTGCTGCTGAGTAAAAGTTGAGCTTTGTTCAACATTCCAGATCCGAACCCTATGTGGAAGAAAATGCTGCTAAGCCTGCTCTGTCATGACTTTACAGGAGCATTATTGGATCAACTGAGATAAAATGAAAACTGCATCATGTCTAGTAGGCACTGGCTTGGCAAATCAATCCCTTAAAGCTAAGCATCAGAGCAAACCAGAGAAGTAATAAACTGTATGACAGAGCTACACAGTTTAATGGGTTATGCAATCCCTTAAAAAAATTTTACTAAAAGTTTAAAATAAAATGAGTAATACCCACCTTACCAAACCTCCTCTGCTCCCATTCCTTTGGACCCCTGCCAGTCTCTGTATTTTGGTGGGCGGTACTTAGATCACAATGGAAGACAGTGATTAGCTGCAGTGGCTATATGTTCATGTCAAAATGTCCTCACTGGAGGCCAGGATCCAGAGATTAGTGGGGGACCCTTAAATTTGTGGCATGTGATAGGTAAAGTATTACTCAGATTATTATTTTATAGCATTTAAAACTTTTGATAAAAATAAATAAATAAAAATACGGGGGCCTAGATAACCTCTGAAAAGAGGTTATGTGAGATCCGCTAATATTTGGCAGGGAGCAAGGGACTTTTAACTTTAATTTTTTAAAAAAAACTTTAGTCATCATTAAAATGTCTTGTTGGTCCAACAATGCTCTCCAGTCCCCATTTCTCCCGCTGGGCCTGTCGTAATGGTTTCTCATTCATATGTCCGCTGAAGCCATTCACTGGCCTCAGCAGTCACGTGAGCATGAATGGTGTGTGACTAGTGAGGCCATTAGTTGTTCGCAGTGGTCACAAGAATGATGAATGGCACATGGCAGCTGCAGGCCGTAGGAAATTGTAGTGGCAGAAAACAGAGCAATGGCATAAGTAAAGATTTTCTTTAGTTTTATAAAGTTCTCTGCTCCATGCAAACGTTTACCAAATCTTTTAGAACCCTCTTAAGTGGCTGAGACTGCAGTGAAGGTGTACTAGACAACTATATCAAGAGCTATACATACGATTGGTCTGGATGTAGGATGGCTAGGTCTAGTAAGAAGCCATTATGGTAGACAAAACACCTCAAAGCATGTCTGGAGTTCTTCAGAAAGCATTAGAGTAATTCAGTTAAATTATGGAATACGGTTTTATGGTGCATTTAGACAAATTATAGAGCCTTTCTGGCAAAGTTCAAAATGAGCTGTGGGGTGCAAACCTAACTTCAAGCATTCTGTCAGGATTTAGCTTTCCATAAGCCTACTGCAGCTTCCATCGTCCCTGGTATGTCTGCATTGCATTTAGACAATACTGCTGCACTCAGCTTTCCCTAAGCCTAATAATACTGCAGCTTCCATCTTCCCTGGTATAACACTTTGCATATTCAATGTATACTATTTTCTATCCTTGTGATTAGTCCTAGGGATGCTCTTCCAATTGACCTATCATTTATGTGACTGTTGTAATGCTTGTGATCTGTAGTGATTTTATGGTCCATCCAGATCCTTAGCTTTGCTTGTTTACCTACATATAGCATCTCTTCTTATGTGCCTTACTTTAGTGATTAATTAATTAATGAGCTAAGATACCCCTAGTTAGTTATATCATCACACTTCCTATAAATATAGAAACAGTCTAAGGGGAAACACCCGCAGGGGTCAGCACGAGCCTAAAGCACCATCTCTGTCAAAGCGCCATATTGCCTAAGTGCTGGGCAGTTCATCATGGCAGTTGGACAGGGCAGGAGACAGAGATGCTATGTGTACTACTCAAAGTTATACACAGCACAGGTATGCTACAATACTGTGTCACTTAGACTCTGGCTGCTCTTCTCATTGCTACGGCTGTCTATCCTCAAAATCAACCACACCTTCCACCCTCTGTCCCTCCTCTCCACATTCATGCAATGTTCAGTTCGCATACACTTTATACCCTCATACAGCACCATGAACTATCTTACTCCATGGTGCAGCATAAAAAACACCAATATAGATCTTTCAACCACTTGCTCTCTCTTTCTGTTCTCCTGCTATTAGCTGCAGGGAATATTTCCCCCAACCCAGGCCCTCCCTCTGTTGCTAACTTCTCTGTTGCCACACACAGAAACCCAAATGTGATAAATGTTCACTGCACATCCCCTCCAGTCTCTTTTAACTGCGCACTTTGGAACACACGGTCAGTTCATAACAAACTACCCACAATCCACAATTTCTTCCTCTCACACTCTCTGAACTTGCTAGCCCTTACAGAAACCTGGCTTCAACCCTCTGACACTGCTTCCCCTGCTGCCCTATCCTATGGTGGACTTCACTTTTCCCATACCCCCAGACCTGATGACAGGAACGGTGGAGGAGTAGGCATATTACTTTCTTCACTTCACAGTGCACATTTCAGGTCATTTCCCCTGTACCCTCTCTCACATTCCCCTTTTTTGAGGTTCACACCATTAGACTCTTTTATCCACTCCCCCTGAGAGTTGCAAGTTGTCTATCGT
>JAKVIS010005690.1:0-11603 GCA_033119425.1 Bufotes viridis | reverse complement strand
CCTCCATTACATGTCACTGCACACACGTGTATACACTGCACATGACGGCTCTTACCTTGTGATATAAGAGGCTGGTGCTCCTCCATTACATGTCACTGCACACACGTGTATACACTGCACATGACGGCTCTTACCCTGTGATATAAGAGGCTGGTGCTCCTCCATTACATGTCACTGCACACACGTGTATACACTGCACATGACGGCTCTTACCCTGTGATATAAGAGGCTGGTGCTCCTCCATTACATGTCACTGCACACACGTGAATACACTGCACATGACGGCTCTTACCTTGTGATATAAGAGGCTGGTGCTCCTCCATTACATGTCACTGCACACACGTGTATACACTGCACATGACGGCTCTTACCTTGTGATATAAGAGGCTGGTGCTCCTCCATTACATGTCACTGCACACACGTGTATACACTGCACATGACGGCTCTTACCTTGTGATATAAGAGGCTGGTGCTCCTCCATTACATGTCACTGCACACACGTTTATACACTGCACATGACGGCTCTTACCTTGTGATATAAGAGGCTGGTGCTTCTCCATTACATGTCACTGCACACACGTGTATACACTGCACATGACGGCTCTTACCTTGTGATATAAGAGGCTGGTGCTCCTCCATTACATGTCACTGCACACACGTGTATACACTGCACATGACGGCTCTTACCTTGTGATATAAGAAGCTGGTGCTCCTCCATTACATGTCACTGCACACACGTGTATACACTGCACATGACGGCTCTTACCCTGTGATATAAGAGGCTGGTGCTCCTCCATTACATGTCACTGCACACACGTGTATACACTGCACATGACGGCTCTTACCTTGTGATATAAGAGGCTGGTGCTCCTCCATTACATGTCACTGCACACACGTGTATACACTGCACATGACGGCTCTTACCTTGTGATATAAGAGGCTGGTGCTCCTCCATCATGGCCTCCTTGTACAGATCCTTGTGTCCTTCTATATACTCCCACTCCTCCATGGAGAAATAGACAGTGACATCCTGACACCTTATAGGAACCTGACAACACAATGACACCGTCATCACCCAGACCCTCCAGTGCTGTTACTGGAGAATTTCCCAGCATTCCCAGCAGTGTCACCTCTCCAGTCAGCAGCTCCATCATCTTGTGGGTGAGCTCTAGGATCTTCTGCTCGTGTATCAGGGGGTGAGGGGGGCTCTGTGATGGGGGGAGGGGTCCTGCTCCGCCCTCCTGACTCCTGGAGATGGATGATGGGAGTCACACAGTCCCCCGATGTCTTCTTCACTATTGTGTACTCCTGTGGATGGAGAGAGACACTTAGGGAATAAACCCTTCAGGGGCCATGTGCTCTCCTCCGGCCTCTCCTCTTGGTACAACGTGCCTACTTACCATTCTAACGGCTCCTACAACATGACTATGCATTAGTGGGGGAGGGGGAGGCTTTGAGATGGGGTGAGGGGTCCTGCTCCGCCCTCCTGACCCCTGGAGATGGATAATAGGAGTCACACAGTCCCTCAGAATCTTCTTCACTATTATGTACTCCTGTGGATGGAGAGAGACAAAATCCTTAAAGAGTAATCTGTCAGCAGGATCAACTCTTTCCATGCACATACACTGCCAGGTAGGGTTGATCTTGCTGAATAAAATAATGTCTGTTTTGGGGGAAAAATTGTGATTTTCCTGAGAAAAAAGATGTTTATTCGTTATAAGTGAAGGCTTTAGTGCACTGAGGGCTGGGCCTAGCCTTTCTGTGAACCTCCTCTTTACAGTGCTGGCCACATTCACATCTCATTTCTCAGGAATGGCACAATCAGTTTTCCCAAGACAAACAGTAGTTTATTCAGCAGGATCAACCCTAGATGTGGGCATGGCCAGCACTAGAAAGAGGAGGTCCACGGGAAGACTAGGCCTGAACCTCTGTGCACTGAAGTCCTCACGAATAAACATCTTTTTTCTCAGGAATGTTGCAACCGATTTTCAGAAGAAGGCATAGTTAATCAGCAGGATAAACCCTACCAGACAGTATGTCTGATTTAATAAGGTTGATCCTGCTGACAGATGCTTTTTCAGTGGACCATGGTCTCTCCTACTACTGTGATTATATAGATGTCAGATTAGAGGTAGAATTTCTCCCCTTTTAATATAATATATTTTATTAAGGAACAACAAGCCTAAAATACAATTACATAAATAATCAATACATCATTACATTCTTATTCCTCTCTTTCTTTTTCAATCCCTCCCAAAATAGCCCCCCCCCCCCCCAATCCATGCAATGCGTCCCAAAGGGGCCTTAGGCTGGGTCGCCGCGTTTTTTATCCGGGCTGTTTAAAGCTTTACATGTCGGGAGCAATGACGCCCACCGCATGTAAAGCGGTGACAGAGGGAGCGGACTCCCTCTGTCACCCATCAGCACCCTGCAAATCCAATCGCAGGGTGCTGATGTGTTGTGAAGCCTACCTGGCTTCTGAACCCTAGGCCCCGTCCTTCCTGTAGTAGATCCAGCAGGCTGTGCCTCTCTGGCGCAGCCTGCTGGTCAATGTTAGAATAGCATTGCTGTTAAAATACAGTGTGTTATAGAGATAATGCATTGTATTTTAAAAGCAATCAAAATACTGTTTGTTATAGTCCCCTTGTGGGACTATTAAGTGGTTAAAAAAGAAAAAAAAAAAAACATTAAATAAAAAAAATTCCATAAAAAATATATATATATAATCCGCTTTTCAATTAAAGAAAATTGCAAAAGAATAATCTCCCCCATATGTTTGGTATTGCCGCGTCCGTAATGACCCGGCCTACATAAATATCACATAAATTATCCCCTACGGTGAACGCCTTAAAAATAAAATTTAAAAAAAAGTCAGAATTGCTAATTTATTCTTAGTTGCCACCAAGAAAAACTTAATAACAAGCGATCAAAAAGTTTCATTTACTCCAAAATGATACCAATGAAAAATACAAGTCGTCCCGCAAAAATCAAGCCCCCTCAACTCTATAGAATAAAAAATAAAAAAGTTATGGGTCTTGGGGAGCCGCAATGCAAAATCATTTTTTTGTTTTAAAATAAATGGGGTTTTGTTGCAAAAAAAAGTAGTAAAACGTAAAAAAAACATATGTATTTGGTATCACTGTAATTGTACTCACCCAGAGAATAAAGATATTATGTTATTTATACTGAAAAATGAACGCCGTAACATTTATAACCTAAAAATGCAGTGGCAGTATTGCTTTTTTCCCCCCCATCTCCCTCCCAGAAAGAGTTAATAAAAGTTAATCAGAAGGTTATGTGTACCCCAAAATGGCGCCATTAAAAACTACAACTTGTTGTGTTTTTTTTTTTGTTTTTTTTCCCCTTACCGGGCATGCTTGAGGGGTTGGTTGGGGGAGGGAAATATTTGTAAATTCCTTCTGTTGTTACGATATTGTGTTTGATATGGAGAAAAAGTAAATAAAGATTTATAAAAAAAAACAAAAAAAAAAAAAACTACAACTTGTCCCGCAAAAAAAACAAGCCCTCCTAAAGCTATATAGACGGAAAAATAAAAAACGTATAATAGAGAGACGGCTCAACCTATATAGAGAGGAAAAATAGGATTAGATGATTGAAGTTTGAAAATTGTATAATGCATGGTGAAAGATGTAATATAATCGGGATGGGAGGAGTGATTACCCGCCCCAATTAGTAGTAAAGGGAGTGATGGCTGATTTATATTTTTAGTATTTTCTCATATGAAATTACCTTTTTTTATATATGGAATTACGTTTACCTTTCTACTCCTGTACATTCTTCCATATATAGAATCGACAGTTTGGAAATATGAATTAATAAATTTGTTTAAAGGGTTTCTGTCATCACGTTTTGACATTATAAGCTGTCTGACATTAGCTATGTGCTAATGTCAGAGCAGCTTGATAATGTCTTTTTTACAAAAATCCGATTTATATTCGGGCTAAAAAACGTACTTTTATAATATGTAAATTAGCCTCTAGGAGCAGGGGGGGGCGTTGCCCTGCTCCTAGAAGCTCCGTGAGGCAACCTGCTGGCACACCCCTTCTTACTTTAAATGACATTGCCGGGCAGCGATCCTCCAGCACTGTCTCCTTGAAATCCAGCGCTGCATGGCCGCTCTGTATTCGGCGCAGGCGCGGTGAGCAGGGGACAGCAGGCACCAGCGTCCTCTGCTCACCGTGCCTGCGCCGAATACAGAGCGGCCATGCAGGCGCTGGATTTCACAAGGAGACAGTGCTGGAGGATCGCTGCCCGGCACTGTCACTCAAAGTAAGAAGGGGCGTGCCAGCAGGTTGCCGCACAGAGCTTCTAGGAGCAGGGCAACGCCCCCCCTGCTCCTAGAGGCTAATTTAAATATTATAAAAGTATGTTTTTTAGCCTGAATATAAATCGGATTTTTGTAAAAAAGACATTATCAAGCTGCTCTGACATTAGCACATAGCTAATGTCACACAGCTTATAATGTCAAAACGTGATGACAGAAACCCTTTAAAGGTAGACAGGTAACGTCTATGTGATCATAATAGGTTTCTATATAAATGTGGTTGTGGAAATAAGAAAGAAGCACAATAGAGGAATTTGCTTTATTAGGATTGAATTGTGCAATATTTCAGCAGTAATACACGAGAAAACGCATGAGTCTCAAAAAAACGCAGAAGAACCGCAATCTAATCGCAAGTGGAGATTAAGAGAATTGCTGTAATCTGTGCTTATTGGAGATGGAGTCATGAAAATGAGAATCAATATAGGATGTATACCCCACATTTAGAACGGTGAATAGGGTCCAGTCCGGGATTTCATTACAATTAAATGGACCATACAGATTGGGGTTTAGTGGAAATCAAGCCGACCAATAGCAATTGGATTTACTGATAATGTGCGATATAAAAGGAGGTGTTTTAATGTGAGATAAATTACCACTAAGGAAGAGGTCAGAGACATATTAAGACCTCGAAACGCGTTTGGGAAAGAATTAAATCCTAGCTCCAAATACCTCCTATTTAGCGCACGCTGAAACTTTAAACAAAGCCTTGGCTTGCTGTGGGTACGGAGATCCCACTTTGTTCGGACTGCTCTTCAACTCGAGAATCGAGTCCCATCTGGCAGGTGCCGCATATTACAAACCACCCTTGAACGGAACGGGGGAGGATCTCAGGGAACTTGCGGAGTGAAACTTCAGCACGCTGCCAAATTAAGCTGAAAGTGGTGAGTTACTGGCCAAGTGTGGCGAAGTACCGGCGGGATAGAGGTAAGAGGAGGAGTGCATATTATACGGTGGGACGCCACCATCTGCACATACACTATAATCAGGACCCTATTGGGGAAGGGCTCATTATATTCAAAATCCAACAACGCTCTCCCAGAGCTCAAAACCACTTTTATCCCCAATATATTAAAAAGTAACTTTTATTATTAATAGTTAAAATGCCGTTTATGAGCAAAAAAATGTTTAAAAACCTCTACTCCCAACTGTTCCAGGAGCCTCAGCCTCTATTGGCAGTCTAAACTAATCACCTCGGCCGTGCACCCGCCGCTGGTGATTATTGCACGATACTAATTTTTCCGGTATGCCGCAGTTGCGATGTACATGTGCAGCTGGAAGCTGCTACACTATCTACATAAGATTCTGGCGTCTTCAGGGTATGGACATAGTTGAGTTCGGACGCTGAAGGTGCCTGTATTTATAATCTAGCCTCCCTCCTCGGCGTACCAATGGGAGGTTAACTAGAAGATTGAGGGACCAACCACCCTATCACCTAGCCTGTCGTCATAGGTAGGTGTTACTAATAACTATGTGTCAAATGACACTATGCGCCATTTAAGATGCGCCCCAACTTAGACTCGCTTCTCTCATACTATCATAGGAGCGCATGTGTCACTACTTAGTGTCTGCCGTGAGTTCATCTTGTTCACTGAGGCTGCGCTCACACTTAGACTGGAGAGCGCTGTTTAAATGTCCCACACGCATGCGCTCGTACTTGGTACCCTCCGCCCTGGTACAGTACTCGCTGCGCCTGCGTTACCTATTATATTCATAACATTTCCAGATGTACTGCCGGGGCTGCAATCGCAATGAATGGTGCACTGAGACAATTCTTGGGCCCCACGGGCAAGTTTTCCACGCGGGTGCAATGCGTGAGGAGGACGCATTGCACCCGCACTGAATCCGGACCCATTCATTTCTATGGGGCTGTGCACATGAGCGGTGATTTTCACGCATCACTTCTGCGTTGCGTGAAAATCGCAGCATGCTCCAGTTTCTGCGTTTTTCACGCAACGCAGGCCCCATAGAAGTGAATGGGGCTGCGGGAAAATCGCAAGCATCCGCAAGCAAGTGCGGATGCGTTGCGATTTTCCCGCACGGTTGCTTAGCAACGGGACCCGTTCTCTATTATTTCCCCTTATAACATGGTTATAAGGGGAAATAATAGCATTCTTAATAAAGAATGCTGTGTTAAATGAAGAGGAAGGGGTTAAAAATAATAAAAGTTAACTTACCTTTGCCACTTGATCGCATAGTCGCGATCTCTCCTCTCTTTCCCTGCAGCATCTAAGATCTAAAGGACCTGTGATGATGTCACATCACCATGGTAAGATGGACCATGTGATTGGACCATGTGATGTGACGTCATCAGAGGTCCTTTAGTTCTTAGCTGATGCTGGAAAAGAGAGGACAGATCGCAACTACGCCATCAAGTGGCTAAGGTAAGTTAACTTTTATTATTTTTAACCCCTTCCTCTTCATTTTACAATGCATTCTTTATTAAGAATGCTATTATTTCCCCTTATAACCATGTTATAAGGGAAAATAATCAATTCTCCAGAAGACCCGAAACCAGACTTCAGTGATGAAGTCCGGCTTCGGGTCTGGGTACTGTGGGGGTTTAGCTCTGGTCTCGAGGATCGTTCACATACAGACTGTTGTCCACTGCAGCTTTAGGGGCCAAACATCGCTTTATTGTCTCAGCATCAACATAAATAAATGAAATGCAAAACAAACACCTGCCCGGCTGGGCTCTAACTTAACACAGTGTGTCCCTGACTCACCTACAACACTGTTCACACACACCGCACCCGTGCGGCTTTTCCAGGCAGCCTGTTCGGTTTCACAGGGGTCTGAGCCCTCCAGCTTGGCTCCAGCCGTGGGTCCCAAACAACAGCCCTCAGCTCCCAGCACTATTAGCAGCTCCAGGAAAATCACACCCCCAGCTGCTAAGGAGGCTGCCTTTTTAAAGGGCCGGATAAAGTCCGGACTGGACCGTGGGGAGTAGGCACTCACCCAGCTCTTTGCCTACTCCCAGTAAGAGCTGGCCCGGATTGGCTTTGCAGCCAAACTAACTAACAGAGTCTGACAGCACTAGCTGCTGCAGACAACAAAATCCGGCTCTCACCCCACCGAGGCCAGCAACCTCGGTGACACGTACCTGCCATCGCTCTCTCCTATCAGCCATGAGGCCTGTCACTGCCTCACATATCCCCCTTTGTTCAACCCCGTAGGGTGAACACTAGCACCCAACCAAGACGCTCGTGAGAGGGCATCGACCTGGCCTACCGTCTTCCCCTTATTCCGCCAGACCCAGGCTAATAGCGCTTGGTTTCTCACCCGCATGAGTTTAGTACGGGGCAGATAAGACCTACGGGATTTTCTTGCCCATCTCATGACCCGGTACTCTCTTTCACGAATGAGGATGATGCGCTTCGCACCCGTGGCCTCTCTCTTTTCGCTTTTCTTTTTCTCTCCATATTTCGCATCAGCACATGTTCCTCATATCCTTTCTTGGACTGCTGCATCTCTCGACTGAACTGTTCCCTCACTTCGGCCGACTCTTCTTTAGCCTTATCTTTGGTCTTGGGAACATCTGAGGACTTCTCCCACTCCAACTCATCAGCATCAGCTTCTTCAGCCTTTGAGTCTCTTTTTGGAGTCTTCAGTCACTTTGATAGGCTTTTCATCCTTCTCGGACACAGCATCACATACTTGCATTCTTAGCTCCGCCTCCTCCTCTTTCTCTTTAAGGACGGAGGTACTTGGGACATCAGAGTCCGTATCAGACTCATCATCTTCTGGCAATCCCTGCCAAGGTTTATCCAGGATATGGTTCTCCTTTCGGGCAGGATTCAGGAGAGTCAGCCCATCGGAGTAGACAGCACCCTCATACTGGTCGCCGGTCCCCCAGCATTTCTTCCCCAGCAGACTGCTGGCTTTCTGGAAGGCATTGACAGCAGAGGGAATGTCTTTCACGACCAGGTCCTGGCCACACACTGCCACGAGTCTCTGGGCTTCTGCATCCACCTCAGCACCATCACCTGGTTCAGCAGATACATCTTTCACCTTCTCTGCCTCGGCCGGCACCACGGCGCCACCATCTCCAGACCCATTCCTAACAGGCTCTGACTTCTTGGCATCTTTTAGAGGAGCTTCCTCTTCAGGTATCTCATTTTCTTCCACCTGCTGCGCAGGAGAACGCTTAGGCCTCTCCAACTCATAGACGTCATCTTTTGAGCTCCTGAGATCTTCCATCTCTGCTCTGAGTTGCTTGTTCAGCCACTCCAATTCATCTCGCTCCTTAGGCGCTTTTCTAGGGCTCTAGCCAAGGAGAGGGCCTTGGTCGTCTTCTCAGTTTTCCCCACCAGCTTGTTAGCAGCGCCCCTCTTGGGCCTTCTGTTCCAGCTGCTCTTCACTCTGTTCTGGGGTAACAGCAGGTGTAGGAGTACCACCATTCTTCTTTAGACACTCTGTGGGATTTTCACCCAGGCACTCTTCAAACCCATTGTTGAGGTCTACTATAGACTTTGTGTCTTTCTGGAGTCTTTTCCCTTCCCCAGGACACCAGGAGGTAGACCCTTCAGTTCACTCGTCTTTTCCGGGGTCTCCTCTTTTGACCCTTCTGCAGCCTTCTTCGGTGACTCTGTGACGACAGCTAGTCCCTTCTCTATCGTATCTAGGGACCATGTGGCGAGAGGGAGGTCAGCCTCCTGTTTGCAGCTGTACTGTCCTGTCAGGTCATCTAAGACTGTCTGGATATGAGCTTCAGACACTAGGCTGACGTCACCCGACTGAACTCTCGTCTCGTCAGATATAACTGTCACCTGGTCGCTACTAGTAACCACTTTAGTTTGGCGAGACCTCGACATGGCAGTTTCTCTCTCTGAGTTGCTATCGGTCACAGAACGTGCGTTATATATACCGCTCGTGCCATTCTCAATCCTGTCCTCTAGGGGCACCGACGAGCTAATCCCCACCTGGGACATTTTATTAACCATGGAGATCTGTGGAGACTGCATATCCACTTCTAGTACGTGTGGTACACCCTCTAGGCCTGCCCCATGTACTTGCACATTTTTCACAGTGGTTTCCCTCAGTGGTGAGCTCTCAACATCAATTAGCATTTTTATACCATCCACATTTTTACCAACAGGGGGAGCTTCTTCCCTGATCACACCCTTTAAAGGAGCAGGTATATCATTGCTTTCTATTTGCATTTGCCTTACACCTTCACTTAAAGGGACAGGTACAGGTTCTGTAGGAGCTTCATTACTTCCCACAGAAGTGTCTCCATTGCCCCACATTACATCATGCATGAGCACATTTGCAACATCAACTCCATCAGTCCCTGTTCCCACCGTGGTCTCACCCTCCGTGAGGACCACCGGATAGTCCACAGGATTCACATAATTGTCCCGGACAGTTATCATTCTACCTCGTACCCAGGCTAGCATGGGATCTCTGATTTTCGCCATCCCAAATCTAGCCTTGGTCACAGGCACTTTAGACAACACCCTGAGCTTCTCCTCTGCAGGTTCCTGCGATGGAGCAACCGCAACAGGCCTTCCCGCCTGTTCAGACACAGCATTTTTCCTATAGTCACTCTTTTTGAGACATTTTTACGCTGCAGCGCTTTATCACTCACCGGCCCGGCAGGTAGCAACTGCCGCCGGCTCACTGTCACTGGGTCTGCCACAAAATAATCAACCGGAACAGTCTTACCGATTGTCGTCACTGACTCGGCACGGTCATCACCCGTCTCCTCAATGCAGTAGTAGCCATGGGAGACGCCTTGGACTTGTCTCCTGTCTTTTCCTGGACGGACATTCCAGCCGCACCCTTTAAGATTCTGTGCACAGTCGCAGGGAAAATAGGCACTCCTGAGAAACGCACCACTCTCCAGCTCTTTGTCTTCCCGACGGTTGCCCTTGGCAACGGCATGCACATTCTCCTCCAACACTGCACTCAGAGCCGCCACTCCAAGTGCCGCACTCGGCTTTCTCACCAACCGATCAGTCTCCAGCACCAGCTGCTCCATTACACCCTCAGTGGCCTTGGTTTTCCGCCAAACCGGGCCACTTCTCACATACGGTATCACCATTGGTACAAGCAGCTTCCGCCACACGTGCTGAAGTAGTAGCTGGTTGGTCTCCTGGTGCTGCAAGTTAGCCTCCACAAGGGCTTTTACAACCGCCTCCATTGTGTCAGGAAAAAACAGTCCACAATCGCACGAGCGGCACTTGCTTCACTAGACAAACAGGCTTCCGGCCCTTTAAATCACTGCATAGCAAAACAGCAATTCCTTGGCAACTTTCACAGCACCTGCTCTTCTCAGTCAGGTCGTTGCCCCTAGCAACACTTGGCCTTTTCCAGCAGGGACGACTTGCCCGCATCCGACACCAAATGTGGGGTTTAGCTCTGGTCTCGAGGATCGTCTCACATACAGACTGTTGTCCACTGCAGCTTTAGGGGCCAAACATCGCTTTATTGTCTCAGCATCAACATAAATAAATGAAATGCAAACAAACACCTGCCCGGCTGGGCTCTAACTTAACACAGTGTGTCCCTGACTCACCTACAACACTGTTACACACACCGCACCCGTGCGGCTTTTCTAGGCAGCCTGTTCGGTTTCACAGGGGTCTGAGCCCTCCAGCTTGGCTCCAGCCGTGGGTCCCAAACAACAGCCCTCAGCTCCCAGCACTATTAGCAGCTCCAGGAAAATCACCCCCAGCTGCTAAGGAGGCTGCCTCTTTAAAGGGCCGGATAAAGTCCGGACTGGACCGTGGGGAGTAGGCACCCACCCAGCTCTTTGCCTACTCCCAGTAAGAGCCGGCCCGGATTGGCTTTGCAGCCAAACTAACTAACAGAGTCTGACAGCACTAGCTGCTGCAGACAACAAAATCCGGCTCTCACCCCACCGAGGCCAGCAACCTCGGTGACACGTACCTGCCATCGCTCTCTCCTATCAGCCATGAGGCCTGTCACTGCCTCACAGTACCAAACATGGCGATTTTTCTCACGCGCGTGCAAAACGCATTACAAACGTTTGCACCCGTGCGGGAAAAACGCGCATATTCCCGCAACGCACCCGCCTCTTATCATGACGCCCGTGTGAAAGAGGCCTTGGAGTATTTAAAAGAGCTCTTGATTGCTACATTGTGGGTTCATTTAATTACTCATGTACTTATCCATAGTTACTTGTATGATTCCAATTGGTAAGTTACCATAAATATATAGATATACATACATTTTACTGTTATATTACCACCAGTGATAACTTCAAACAAGGAGGTGGACATGAGTGTATTCTGGA
>JAKVIS010005689.1:0-11613 GCA_033119425.1 Bufotes viridis | reverse complement strand
CCCGTACATATTAAATGGTAAAACACTCGGTAACACTGACATGGAAAAGGATCTAGGAATTTTAATAAACAGCAAATTAAGCTGCAAAAACCAGTGTCAGGCAGCTGCTGGCAAGGCCAATAAGATAATGGGTTGCATCAAAAGGGGCATAGACGCCCGTGATGAGAACATATTCCTACGACTTTACAAATCACTGGTTAGACCACACATGGAGTACTGTGTACAGTTCTGGGCTCCTGTGAACAAGACAGACATAGCAGAGCTGGAGAGGGTTCAGAGGAGGGCAAGACAAGACAGACATAGCAGAGCTGGAGAGGGTTCAGAGGAGGGCAACTAAAGTAATAACTGGAATGAGGGATCTACAGTACCCTGAAAGGTTATCAAAATTAGGGTTATTCACTTTAGAAAAAAGACGACTGAGGGAGATCTAATAACTATGTATAAATATATCAGGGGTCAGTACAGAGATCTGTCCCATCATCTATTTATCCCCAGGACTGTGACTGTGACAAGGGGACATCCTCTGCGTCTGGAGGAAAGAAGGTTTGTACACAAACATAGAAAAGGATTCTTCACTGTAAGAGCAGTGAGACTATGGAACTCTCTGCCTGAGGAGGTGGTGATGGTGAGTACAATAAAGGAATTCAAGAGGGACTGGATTTATTTCTGGAGTGTAATAATATTACAGGCTACAGCTAGTAGAGAGGGTCGTTGATCCAGGGAGTTATTCTGATTGCCTGATTGGAGTCGGGAAGGAATTTTTTTTTTCCCCTTAAGTGAGGAAAATTGGCTTCTGCCTCACAGGGTTTTTTTGCCTTCCTCTGGATCAACTTGTAGGAAACAGGCCGAACTGGATGGACAAATGTCTTTTTTCGGTCTTATATACTATGTTACTATGTTACTATGTTAGGGGCGAGGGCCTGCTGCTGATCTGACCATCTAAAACATTAGGGGCGAGAGTCTACTGCTGATCTGACCATCTAAAACATTATGGGCGAGGGCCTGCTGGGCACCCTCTAAAACATTAGAGGTGAGGGTCTGCTGCTAAGCTGACCCTTTAAAACATTAGGAGCAAGGCAGCCTAATAAGCATGTTAATATGATGGAGGAGGTGGACGAGAAAAGGAAGATTGAACCATATACCCTTTTTTGTGGTGGAAGAGGTGCATGGGAATACAGTGTATTCATTAAATACACCATAAAAGCCACATTTAAAGTGCCTTTATGTTCAGCCGCTTTTCTCTGGTGGAGTAGAGAAGTCAGGGGCAATCCAGGCCTTGTTCATTTTGATAAGAGTCAACCTGTCAGCATTCTCAGTTGACAGGTGGATGCGCTTCAGTTATTATGCCCCCAGCAGCACTAAATACCCACTCTGACAAAACGCTGCTGACAGGGCAGGCCAGCACCTCGAATGCATAGACAACCAGTTCGTGCCACGTGTCCAGCTTGGACACCCAATAGTTGTAAGATGCAGAGGGATCACTGAGGACGCTGACACGGTCTGCTACATACTCCTTCACCATCTTCCAAAACTTTCCCCTCCTTGTGACACTAGGTCATCAGGGTGAGGGTGCTGGCGGGGTGTCCAACCAGGGGTGTCCAACCACTAATTGGTATTGGCCAAAATGCGTATAATGCGAAGGAAACCAGGAAAAGCAGCATAAGATAAAGTCAGCCATGTGTGCCATTGTCCCAACAGAAAAGACTTCGCTGTCCTCATCAGGAGGATGACTCTCAATCTCCTCATCCTTTTCCTCCTCTTCTGTCCATCCATGCTGAACAGATAGAATAAACCTGCTATGGGTACTACCCTCTGTAGCTGAGGCAACCGTCACCTGATCCCCCTCCTCCTCATCATTCAATTCACGCTGAGAAGATGAACTAAGGGTGGTCTGGCTATCACCCTGTGTACTGTCTTCCCTCATTTCCACCTTTTCCACATGCAAAGCGTCCGCCTTCATTGTGAGAAGCCAGTGTTTCAGTAGACACAGAAGTGGGATGGTTATGCTGATAATAGCAGAATCACCGCTCACCATGTGTGTTGATTCCTCAAAGTTGCGTAAAACCTCCCCTTATGTACCCACTGCTAGATAAGGGTTACCACCTGTACATGGATAACTTTTATACTAGTATCCCCTTGTTCCAGTCCCTCGCCACCAGATCCATGTCCGCTTGTGAGACCGTGTGGAAAAATCAACACGGCCTCCCTACTTACCCCCTCCAGGTACCTATCCCCAGGGGTGAGACCCGTGCCCTTACCAGTGGAAACCTGTTGCTGGTCAGATATAAGAACAAGAAGGATGTACTTATGCTGTCCACAATTCACGGTAACGGCATCTCCCCTGTCCCTGTGTGAGAGTGCGGCAACAGTCCTCAAGCCTGATTGTATCGTCGACTACAATCGGTATATGGGAGAAGTTGATCTCTCTGATCAAGTCCTCAAGCCATATAATGCCATGCGCAAAACCTGGGCATGGTACAAAAAGTTGTGGTCTACTTGGTGCAGGTTGCCATGTACAACTCTTTTGTGCTGTCCCGGAGCACTAGCAACACAGGGAAATTCCTTCAGTTCTATGAGGCAGTCCTCAAGGACCTGGTCTTTTCTGACTGGGAAAGAGCAGGCCGGAGTACTTTGGGAACTGGAGGCGCCCTGATCGTCCCTGGCCAACACTTTCCAGGTGTGGTCCCCCATACTGGAAAGATGGGATGAACCCCCATAAAAATGCAGAATGTGTCACAGGAAGGGGAATATGGAAGCAGGGGCGTACTACCGAGGAAGCAGGGGAAGCGGCTGCTTCGGGGCCTGGGCTGACAAGGGGCCCGGCGCCAGGCAGCACGTGTCCTCTCTCCTCTGCTTCCCCATCCTAGTAATCAGCTGACGCCAGGGCCGGGCCGAAACAGAGGCTGGGGAGGCTCCAGCCTGAGGGCGCAGGCAGGGGCCGGCCAGAGGGAGAGGGACTGACAGGGGGGAACCGCTCAGCGCTCCCTCCTGTCATTCCCTGAGCCGGGCCCTCGCCAGAGCACTCTCTCACCTCCATTATGTTCACTGCTTCAGGCCTCCAGCATCAGGCCCCGCTGCCTCTAACTAGAAACAGCAGCAGGTGGGCGGAGCCTAACGGACCTCCGTTAGGCTCCGCCCACCTGCTTAATGTGTGGCAGCGCTGGGGCCTGATCCCGAAGCCTGGAGCAGTGAACATAATGGAGGTGAGAGGATGCTTGACGGGCCCGGCATTAAGTACAGTGAAATGCCGGGCCCCCTTACATGAAGTATGTGACAACATGGGGGCAGAAAGAACATGACAACATGGGGGGTATAAAGAGCATGAAAAGATGGGGAGAATGACAGGGGAGAGTGTGGGGGTAGTGTGGTGGACATTACTGTGTGGGGGCAGTGTGGAGGACATTACTGTGTGAGGGGCAGTGTGGCGGACATTACTGTGTGGGTGCAGTGTGGCGGACATTACTGTGTGGGGGCAGTGTGGCGGACATTACTGTGTGGGGGCAGTGTGGGGGACATTACTGTGTGGGGGGCAGTGTGGCAGACATTACTGTGTGGGGGGCAGTGTCGGGGACATTACTGTGTGGGGGGCAGTGTGGCGGACATTACTGTGTGGGGGCAGTGTGGCGGACATTACTGTGTGGGGGGCAGTGTGGCGGACATTACTGTGTGGGGGACACTACAGTGTGGAGTGGCATTATACAAAAGCTCTGTAGATTCAACTCCCATGTATTGGGTCACCAGAATTTGGGTGGTCATTCACTAAATGAACCCTATTATGGGGAGAATCTGTGGATGAACAGGGTTTATTTACTGAATGACCACCAATAAAAGAGGTGGGGGTCACATATGCTATTTCATAATGACAGCAGGGCTCGTGCAGTGACTGTATTCTACTACACCCCCCAACCCCCCCCCCACTCACTGGATATAATCTTATTAACTATATACCTGTAGTAAATCACTACAGTTATATAGTTAAGATTATATACAGTGTGGAAGGGGGTAGTAGAATACAGTCACTGCACGGGCCCCGCTGGCGCTGTCATCAAAAAAGCATATACAACCCCACAGCCTCACCCCTTGTATTGGGGGTCATTCCTACATTATAGGCCCTATAATGTGCCAGTAGCCACCCAGCCATATAACACCCCCCCTATAATGTGCCAGTAGCCACCCAGCCATATAACACTCCCCCTATAATGTGCCAGTAGCCATCCAGCCATATAACACCCCCGCTATAATGTGCCAGTAGTAGCCACCCAGCCATATAACACCCCTCCTATAATATACGCGCGGGGGGGCCCATACAAAAATTTGCTGTGGGGCCCAGTCATTTCTAGCTACGCCCCTGTATGGAAGGACACCACCACCCTGATCATCCAGGCCTCTGCGTTATTGGTTGCTTCAGGGAGTACCACACTTCCATGGAGTACTAAATCTATTATCCCCTTTTCCATTTAGCCACTGACAATCGGCTAAAAACTATGGTTTTCACAGACTTGAGACACCCAAAATTTTTTTTTTTATAAAAGATGATAGTTTGTAAAACTAAATAAATTAAAGATTACGTATCGCCGCGTCCGTAATAACCTGCCCTATAAAAATACTCCATGACCTAACCCCTTAAATTAACACGGTAAAAGGAATTTTTTTTTACCTTACATAACAAAACCGTAACAAAATAGTGCCAATAAAACCGTTCTCTCATCCCGCAAAAAATGAGCCCCTACCTAAGACAATCGGGTAAAAACTTTAAAAAAACTGACTCTTGGACTGTGTAGATAGTAAAATTTCTTTAGTTTGTTTCAAATAGGATAATATAGTGTTAAACAAAAAAAAATTTTAAAAAGTAGACAAATTATGTATCTCCGCGTCCATAATAATCTGCCTTATAAAAATACCCCATGATCTAACCCCTCAGATTCATATGGTAAAAATTTTTTATAGAAAGGTGCAAAAAAAGGATTTTTTTGGGTCACCTTACATAACAAAACGCGTAATAGCCCCCCAAAATAGTGCCAATAAAATGGGACATGGTGTAGATAAACCGGTCCAGCAAAATCTGCCTTCCAAAAACCACACAGCACTCTTTTCCCTCTACGCCCTGCCGCGTGGCCATACAGTAGTTTATGACCACATATGGTGTGTTTCTGCAAAATACAGAATCAGGGCAATAAAAATGGATTTTTGTTTGGCCGTTAACCCTTGCTTAGATACTGAAAAAAAAGGATTAAAATTAAAAATTTGCCAAAAAATCTAAATTCTGAAATTTTAGCCCCATTTCCCATTAACTCTTGTGAAACACCTAAAGGGTTAACAACGTTTTTAAAATCAGTTTTGAGTACCTTGAGGGGTGTAGTTTCCAAAATAGGGTCACTTTTAGGGAGTTACTACTCAGGGGGGCACTAGGGGAGCTTTAAACGGGACATGGTACAGATAAACCAGTCCAGCAAAATCTGCCTTCCAAAAACCACACGGCGCTCCTTTCCCTCTACGCTCTGCTGCGTGGCCATAAAGTAGTTTACGACCACATATGGGGTGTTTCTGCAAACTACAGAATCGGGGCTATAAAAATTGGGTTTGGCTGTTGATCCTTGCTTAGTTTTAACCCCATTTCCTATTAACTATTGTGAAACACCTAAGGGGTGTAGTTTCTAGAATGGGGTCATTTTTGGGTGGTTCCTATTATGTAAGCCTCACAAGGTGACTTCAAACCTGAACTGGTCCCTAAAAAGTGGATTTTTGAACATTTCTGAAAATTTTCAAGATTGGCTTCTAAACTTCTAAGCCTTGTAACGTCCCCAAAAAATAAGTGGTTTTCCTAATTAATAACTTTTTAGGCGGTATTACTATGTATTATAGAAATAGAGAAATTGAAACTTGGAAAATTGCAAATTTTTAAAATTTTTTGGTAAATTTGGTATTTTTTTAAAAATCCGTTTTTTTTTACTCCATTTTACCAGTATCATGATGTACAATATGTGACGAAAAAACGATCTCAGAATGGCCTGGATAAGTAAAAGCGTTTTATAGTTATTCACACATAAAGTGACACTGGTCAGATTTGCAAAAAATGGCCTGGTCCGGAGAATAAAAATAAGCCCGGTCCCTAAGGGGTTAAATTCAATAACCACCCTCCCTCAAAAAAATCCTCCTTACTAAGGGTCATTGTACATTGCTGTTTTATCTCAGTTTTTGCCCTGAATTGTGTCAAAAACGCAATAAAACAGGGTTGTGCAAGAGTGTAGGATTGAAAACTGAATTGCCAGCCACCTACATTTCTAGCACAGTGCTGTTATTCTTCTCTAGGAAAAAAGAGACCATACAGCAGCACTCTGCAAAGCATGCTGGGTCCACTCTGCTTTTTACCATTTTTGGTGCCATTATGGCCTCCGTTAAATCCAGGGATGCAGGTACAAACATGCATGCTAAGCCCACTCTATACCTCTCCTGGTGCCAAATGGCTTCCAATAAATGCAATGAGAGCAGGCTACAGCTTTATACTTACTCTCATTTAAATCAGCCTATAAGGCAGACAGGCTAGTCAGGGGTGCAAGACCAACTGGAGTCAACCACACCTTCAGCTCCAGTACAACTGCAAAAAAGGGGATCAGTCAGCACATCCCAATGTGCAAGTGCACGCTGCTATGGCTAGGAACACAAAGAAAAAAAGACAATGTAACAGCACTCTGCAAACCAAATAAAGTACAATAACGCCATCATTATAGAAAACATTCTGGTGATAATGCTGTGCTTATTTTGCAAATTTGAGATTCTTGGAAAATACATTTTGTAGAAAATGATTTGGACCCGTCTGTCAAACGTCAAGGTGATCTCTATAAGACGGGAACTTAACACTAACTCCTACCTGTTATGTGCCATAATGGCCACCATAGAATTCAGGGAGTGCATTTGGCACCAGGAGAGGTATAGAGCGGGCTCAGCATGCATGTTAGTACCTGCATGCCTGGATTTAATGGAGGCCGTTATGGCACCAAAAATAGTAAAAAGCAGAGTGGACCCAGCATGCATGTGGAACCTGCACTCGCTGAATTTTGTGCAGCCATGGCAGCGTGCACCTGCACATTAGGATGTGCTGACTGATCCCTCCTTTTTTTTCAATTATATCTCTCTATCCACTTGGTTCTGAGCCATGGCTGCTGTTTGCCTGTGCCTTTATTGCTGACATGTTTTGCTGCCATTAGTGACTATTTAAAGGACCGCATGTAAGAATCTGACGATTTAAGTCCAAACTTTCTTGTGATGTGCCCTATCAAGAATAAGTGGACCATTTAGACTCGGCTCTCGCCACTTTTAACCCCTTAGTGACATCCACCATACATGTACAGCAAATGTTGGGTCTTTAAATGTTGGGCTTTGGTTGAATCACTGTTTTCTGTTGTTGCTTCACCTCTCCCAAAAAAGAAAATTAAAAAGTGATTAAAGTCATTCATCCCCCAAAATAGTTTTAATAAAAGCTACAACTTCCCCACAAAAAAGAACCCTAAATAGCTCCATAGACAGAAATTATATTTGGTAATTCTGTAATAATTCCTAGTAGATGCTGAAAAAAATTAAACTAGTAAAACATTGGAACAGTTGTGTGTTTTTTTTTTAATTTCATGCCATTACTAATTTTTTCCAGCTTCCCAGTACATCTTAAGGAATATTAACTGATGCCAATAGAACGTGCAACTTCTAGCAAAATACCAATCCCTAGTACAGCTTTGGAAACAGAATAATAAAAAAAAGTTATGAATATTAGAATGCAGGGAGGACAAAATAGAAACAGAGAGGAATAAAAATAGTTTACAGTGCCAGTGGGTTAAGGGTCATACACCTAATTGGTACAATGCTTGCTGTTGTATTGTATATCAAGTTACATGTCCACTTTTGTGTTAAGAAAAACCTGTTGAGCCATTGCAAAAATCCCCATCTTTGCCTACAAGTCTGTAAATAAAGAAAAACTATACAAGATTCAGTCTTAGGTGTTAGTGGTTTCTTGTATATGGGGCAAATTAAGCAAAAGATTTTAGTTATAAGATTTTTGTCTAGCTCCAGGACATCTTATTGAACTAGTCCAGTGATGGGCAACGTGCGGCTCTCCAGCTGTTGCAGAACTACAACTCCCAGCATGCAAAGACTGTCTACAGCTATCAGCCTACTGCAGGGCATGGTGGGAGTTGTAGTTTTGCAACAGCTGGAGAGCCGCACGTTGCCCTTCACTGAACTAGTCCATCAAAATTCCACACAAATAGGTGACTCTAGATTAGAAACTTGGATTCAATTTCATACAGTGCCTAAAATGTATGCTTAAAGTATAACTGTCAAATTTTTTTTTTTTTTACTATTGGATTCTGGTGATTAATATTACCTTATTGGCCCTGTTTTAATTTCTGATTCTTAAATAAATAACCCCTAAAAGCCACCTAAAAGTCCCCAGTATTGGCTATATTTACCTGAGATAAAATCAGGTTGCTATGTTCCTTCTGTCTACCAGATAGAGGACGGAGCACGCTGCATGCACTGGGAACTGATAGTGAGTCAACATTGTAAGGGAATGTATAAAAAGCCAGGTTCTTCCTGACAGGAGATAACAGTGCTGGGCTGTGTGTGTGAACTTCTCCACATGCCTCTGCTTGGCAGACACTCCCTTAGCAGTTCTGGAGAATATACAGCTCAGAGAAGATATGGGGCTGCTCAGTGTATAAATGACAGCCTTATCTGATAAGAGGAGAGCTTGTAGGAGAACTACAGGCTTCAGCCAGACCTGGGAACTTCACTGCAAGACCCCCCTATACAGTGCTGGTCTTCACTAACTTCACTGCAGGTGTCCTATGGATTAGCCTCAGGGCTGAGGGCGGCCATTTTAACAGAATAGTGAAATTGCAGTTTTATGCAGACTGGTTGCTAAGGGCTGAATCTTATTAAATAAGGGGTAAGTAAGTCTAATAGTTATTGATTCAGGAATATTATCATATTAGTAACTACATATATGAAAACTGAAATTTGGGTCTAAATGTGACAGTTATCCTTTAAGAACATAGAGCTGCAGTGAACAAAAAAACACTACATACTAAAATTTTATCCTAACTGTGGGCCACGGTGGAGGGTAAATTATGGTCTGGTGCTGCTTGGCTGCCTCAGGGCTGAGTCACTTTGCGATCATTGAGGGATTAATAAATTCTAAGGTGTATGAAAACATTTTTCTGGAAAACGTACAAACAGCAGTCCATTACCTCAAGCTGAAGAGATGTTGGGTGATGCATTAAAGACCCAAAGCACACAAGTAAAACAACTAAAGAATAAGTGACAAAGATTTCTTTTTTCGAATCGCCAAATCCTTACCTTAAACATATCAAGATAGTGTGGTATGACCTGAAGAGGGCTGTGCACGCATGGCATCCCATAAATATTGATGAAATTAACTACATTTGCCGGGAGCAATGGTCCAAAATTCATCCCCAATGTATAAATCTTATTTGCAGCTACAAGAGACATTTGGTGAAGGTGATTGATGCTAATGGTGGATCCACAAGTTATTAAAACTGGCAATGTTATTCTTGTAATGCGCGCAATAGAGGCGTGGGTCACTTTGGGTACATTTTTCAAGCTGCTAGAAGTTTACTGAGACTCGAGATAATGGTTGGCATGACAGAACATTACAATAGCTTTATATATCCAGGTAGAGTGCTCCAATATATATTTGCGATTGCGAAAATCGGCAATTAATGATGCGCATATTTTTGCGCAATACGTGCAACTAGGTGACATCACAGCACTATGTATGTATGGACAGCACAACCCTACCTAACACCCTGCACTCAAACCTATCAGCTACATTATAAATCAATGTAACCTACACTGACTATCTGAATTATATATCTTAATTAACTGTCTAATTATATAGCAAAGCACAGAGCACAGCAATCACACACTGCTGTCCCTCTCAGAACTCCATTACACTAAAGAAAATGGCTGCTGGGGAGGTTCCTTATATAGTAAGGGGTAGGCAACTTTCCTATTGGTTGCTAGAGATGTTGCTAAGCTCAGACAAAGACATTGCAGGCTTCCCATTGGCCCCACAAGCAGAAGGGAGGTTACTGATGAAAAAAAAAGTAGAATATTCGAAATTACGAATATATAGCACTATATTCGAAATGTTCGTGAATTCTCGAAGTTGCGATATTCGCTATAAATAGTCACGATTCGAATATTCGCGCCCGAAACTATAAATTAACGGGACAACTGTTTCTATGTAAGTAATTCAATTAGATTGTGTTTATTTTTGACTGTGATTTTTTCTTCCAACTGTAGAATGGTGACTGTGTATCATCATTTGGCATGTGTCTTTACAGAGGAAGAGGTTCTAAGTCAGCTGTCCAAAATTAATACAAATAAATCACAGGGGCCTGATGGGATACACCCAAAGCTATCAAAAGAGCTTAGAGGTGTACTAGCAAATCCATTAACAGATTTATTTAGCCAATCACTGGTAACAGGTGTCGTCCCAGAAGATTGGAAATTAGCAAACGTTGTGCCAATTCACAAGAAAGGTAGTAGAGAGGAATCAGGCAACTATAGGCCAGTAAGCCTGACATCAATAGTGGGGAAATTAATGGAAACCATACTCAAGGAGAGGATTGTGGAACATCTAAAACCCATGGGTTGATTGATAAAAAACAGCATGGGTTTACTTCAGGGAGATCATGTCAAACTAATCTTATTGACTTTTTTGATTGGGTGACTAAAATAATAGATGGCGGAGGTGCAGTAGACATCGCTTATCTGGACTTTAGTAAGGCATTTGATACTGTCCAACATAGAAGGCTTATCAATAAACTGCAGTCTTTGAGCTTGAGCTCACATATTGTTGAATGGATTAGGCAGTGGCTGAAGGACAGAAAACAGAGGGTTGTAGTCAATGGAGTATATTCAGACCATGGTATTGTTACCAGTGGGGTACCTCAGGGATCTGTTCTGGGGACCCATATTGTTTAATATCTTTATCAGCGAAATTGCAGAAGGCCTCAATGGTAAGGTGTGTCTTTTTGCTGATGACACAAAGATTTGTAACAGGGTTGATGTTCCTGGAGGGATACACCAAATGGAAAAGGATTTAGGAAAACTAGAGGAATGGTCAAAAATCTGGCAACTAAAATTTAATGTCGATAAGTGCAAGATAATGCACCTGGGGCGTAAAACCCAAGAGCAGAATATAAAAATCAGTGATACAGTACTAACCTCAGTATCTGAGGAAAGGGATTTAGGGGTCATTATATCAGACTGCACCTAAAGGTGGGCAGACAATGTCATAGAGCAGCAGGTAATGCCAGCAGAATGCTTGGGTGTATAGGGAGAGGCATTAACAGTAGAAAGAGGGAGGTGCTCGTGCCGCTCTACAGAGCACTAGTGAGACCTCATTTGGAGTATTGTGTGCAGTACTGGAGACCATATCTGCAGAAGGATATTGAAACTTTGGAGAGAGTTCAGAGAAGAGCTACAAAACTAGTACATGGATTGCAGGACAAAACTTACCAGGAAAGGTTAAATGACCTTAACATGTATAGCTTGGAAGTAAGAGGAGACAGAGGGGATATGATAGAAACTTTT
>JAKVIS010005688.1:0-11802 GCA_033119425.1 Bufotes viridis | reverse complement strand
ATGTGATCATAATAAGCTGTACACTATAGTGAGCATATTACTTATGGTGATTGGTAGGTGGTGCATTTTATTCTCCTTTCATTCCAGTAATATACTATTTATCTAGTGAAGAAAATGGCTTTTAAAACCCAGAAAATTCAGCCCTTCCAACAGAGCAGGTTTTTAGTGTTAGGGAACAATAGTCAAGCTTATGTGCTGCTGTCCTATTCATTTTCTATGGGACTAGCTGGGTCAGCCCCTTTGAAGAGGACCTGTAACTTCTCCTGACATGTCTGTTCTAGTAACTACTTGCATTCCCCATGTAATAACAATTCTGGAGCATCTACTCTTATGACTCTATGTTGTGCCATTTAGTTATTATTCCTTCTAGAAATAATAAATTAATTACTAGCCGTTTGCAATGACGGTCCAGTTGGGTGTCCCTGCACAGGCTGCCAGTGTTGGCACACACCGTGATCTGGTAACGCCCAGCTTGACCTTGATTGCAAACTGCTAGTAATTTATTCACAAATTCTTGAAGTAATAATAAATGAAAGGTGCAAAGCTAAGCCATAAGAGAAGACAGTCCAGACTTCTTACATGGGGAATGCAAGTAGTTGTTAAACAGACAGGAGAAGTTACAGGTCCTCTGCAGAGGGGCTGACCCAGCTAGTCCCATAGAAAATGAGTAGAACAGCAGCTCATATGCTTGACTGTTGTTACCTTCATTCCTGGCAAAACCTGTTCTCCTGATCGGTGGGGATCCCAGAGGTCAGACCTCCACCAATCACATACTTATTAACTATGCCATGGATAGTGGATTACTCTGTATCTTAGGTCGACCTCTGTAAGTGAGAGGGAAAACGTTCCCTAACAAAATATTACATAATGTTTTCCATCTCCCTTAAAGGGGATTTCTGGTTTGCATGAGCATCCATTAAAGTGCTCACTTATGAAGGTAGCTGTCATTTTGTCATTCATTTCTTTTGTGGCTGGTGTCTTCAGGTTGGCAGTGAAACATGGCCAGTAGCTTGCTCCCACTAGCTAAGTTCTCTTGTGCGAGGCCGGCACAGTGTTTCTTGCTATTGTGTGGGCAGCCGCTTCTCACCAGTGCTGGACACACTAGGTGGATGTCTCATAGAGGGAATAAAAAGATCAGCTCGCACCATAACAGAAGGTTTTTTTTATTTTCCCCCAAACTAATGCAGCTGAAAACTTTTAAATGAAGGGAGCAGAGAAAGTATGAAATATCAATGTATTGTAACTACTTTAGTGGCCAGTGTGAGTTATAGAGGAGGTTCACATACTCCTCAACATCCATGTCTGGCAGAGCAAAGCAGAATACATCTTTCATAGGCTGTAGAAGGGGAAGGCAATACAGGAGTAAAGCTGTGCTGATTTGTGAGTGCTAGTGAAGGCAGCATATGCTGGACACACAGATCTCACATTCAGCATGTATTAGAAGGGACATTTTTACATTATAAAAGTATGAAACTAGGAGTAGGTAGCAAAGTGAATGATTTAATAAGGATTGCCTGAAGGCTGATCCCTTATGTTGAGGTTCTCTCTGCTGTGAGGGCTCCACAAGCCCTCTCCTATGCTCTTGATTGATGGCTGTAGCATCCAACTAGAAGACTGGTATAGCTGTCACTGGGAGCAGGAGTTGTGGAGTACTGCGCCACAATTCAGATTACAACTTCTCATTCACAGTGATGCTGATAATAAGAAACATACATAAATTGACGTGTACATAGCTATCAAGTTCTCACACCACTGTCAAAACTGCTAAAAGACTTTATTTATTTTGTATTTGAACCAAGATTTACACCAATTAATCTACTTTATACCTAAATCTAGGATAAGGAGGAAAGAAAAGGTAAAAAATCCGGTAAGCCTGGAACGTTGGAGAGATCCCGTGAAACCTATCGTCTCTTGAAGAGAAGAAACATAATAGTGGAAGCCGTGAAGAATATGCGATTAGTGGAGAACTTGTTCACGTAAAATGCCATGTTTTATAATGTTTGTTCTGAGTACTGAGGAGTTCAGTAGTTAATCTGGTAGTTTCAACATCTTATTTACATAGCACATTTTAAAACTTGAAATGAGAATATTAGCCATATCTGCAAACTGTTCATTTTATAGCAGGCATCCTCAAACTGCGGCCCTCCAGCTGTTGTAAAACTACAACTCCCACAATGCCCTGCTGTAGGCTGATACCTGTAGACTGTTCGGGCATGCCGGGAGTTGTAGTTTTATAGTATCATGATGGAGACTCACCGGAACATTTTTATAAAATGCCCTTTATGAATCATTTGTCAACATCTTTGAGAAATAAAGGGAAGTAAGGAGCCAAGGAAACTTTTTAAAGGGTTTATCCCATGAAATTATTTATAACCTATCCAGAGGACAGGTGATTAAGCACAGGTCTCAGGATTCCCAGTGATCCTGAGAACAAGGGATCCCCAAGTCCCATCTCCGAATGGAACAGTAGTGCACATGTCTGTCCACCGCTCCGGTACTTGTACGGTACTCACGGAGTGCTATCTGTTAATTGGGGACCACGTTAGGTTAAGGTTTGCTCATGTTGCGTTCTGCTTTTATGAGAAATGATAATTTTAAATCTCCTTTCAGTGAATATGTAGAGCAAATAATTTGTTACAAAAAGGGTAAAGGATAGTGACAATGTTAAGCTGGAGTTTTCAATGTCTGCAGTCTTCAGAAAATGATCCTGGAGCAGGAGAAACAGGAAGGAGTTCCTACAAGATGTTGCAGAAAATCAATCCGGAGATTGGTCCAGAGGCTTTCTCATGAAGGACTTTTGAGACTTTACCATACCGTGGTAATCCAAGATGGAATCAGCAAGAAGGTACAGTATGTTCACTTTTCTCTTTGTAAATAAGCTCTCATAAGGGGAAAAATGCTGTCCCTAGTGCCCCCTGTAGATAGCCCCCCTTCACTTCAATGTATAGCTCCCTTTAAGCAGTTCAAGTTCCAAGAAAAACAAAACTCAACTGTGGAGCAAACAGAGTACTTTCCTTGTGCCCTCCTTTGTACCTTTTCAGTTGCATATGATTTAACATTGCAGCCTAAGGGAGATTCACTGTGTTCCCACAAGCATGGTTCCTTAGGAACTTCACTGTGCCAGGCCTCATAGGTTTCAGAAGGCCCGAGGCTGCCATAGCGACTGAACGCCTCCATCAGTCTCGGTGTGGGGAGCTATTCAGGCGCCGAGAGCGCAGCACTCTCTGGATTTTACCACACCGTGTTGTCACAATTGACAATGGCATCTGAGGGGTTAAAAGTCGGTGATCGGCGACAATGCCTCCAGGTGTCTGCTGTGTTAAATAGCAGGCATTCTGCAGCTATGGCGCCTGCCATAGGGCGACATCTTTAAAGTAGGTGTCTTGTTCCTTGCCTGGTTCCCATATAAACAGACTGAAAAAAAATGGGGTTCAAGGAGTAGTCAGTTTATTTCCAGTTCTTGTTTTCTTTCCTGTTTGTGGCTGTAACATATTCTCGGTGGTGCTGGCTTATTTTAATTTTACTAAGTCTTAACTAAAAGTTACTGAATGTGATTTGACAGGTGGAGTTTGTTGTGCATCCATCAATTAATCCAAATGATCCTTTGGTGAAGAGCGCCATTGAACAAATTCGTTTTCGCATATCAAATTCTACTTCAGGGAATCGGTAAGTGAAAGTGTGAGAAAAGGTAGGTAAATAATGAGGCCTGTTTCACATCTGCGTTAAGCCTGCTGGATCTGCTATACGCAGACGTGAAACAAGCCTAAAACTGAATGCTGTATAATGAGATGCATCGGTCATGCCGTAAACATGAACAGAATAAAAAGAGTAGGCCTGGTATGAAAGGAATATGTTTTCCTTAAGTTACCTATTGTAGGTTGTACTTTTTGATACATATTTCTTTACAATTCTTGTATAATTTTCTTTGACACTATGTTAAAGAAAACCTATGTAAAAATCTTGCATTTTTCACACGGACTCAAAATATGCTGACACTTCTCTTCTGTGGAGATCACAATTTCAACAGTCACCTCATTATCATCACATGCAGAACTGCAATGAGAAGTCATATATAACATGCTCCACCATTGATAATGTGATGGTCACCGCGTATTGCTTTCCCCTCTCTGCCTAGTCATCTCTGCACATATTACAGAGCATGCCCACAACACTGCCCCATAGACGTCAGAGAGTGCCTGCTGAAAAACATCTCCAGAACTGCTATTGCACCAGCTCAGGCAGGATATAAATAATTAGAAAAGGTATAAAGACGAAAAGAATAGTTAGAAAAAAGAAGATACATTGGCTCTAAAGCAACTGCATCTTTATTGTGTAGATCAGCATATATTTAATGCATTTTCTTGTCTGGGGCATTGCACAGGACACGCTCCCCACTAGGACAGTCAGCACATGACAGAGGAGACACAGATGATCAGTCTAAAGAGAAGCCGAAGGGAAAACTGCAGAGTGCATCGCTGAGTGATGCTTCCGACCATCCACTGAAACAGACTGACCCTATGGCGGTGACACAGTTGAAGAATTACCATCCTGTCACAGGTATGCTTTTATGTTAACATTTTCAAGACGTTTTTTTTCCCAGGAAACCTTTTATTTGCTGGTGAGATTCTGATCGTATTCTAACGGCATGATCGTGTGTTTTTTTCCATTTGCTGTTTGAGCTGAAGGCAAGAATGATAGAAGTAAGCAATAGCAATAATGGTATAGCAATATAGATGAGATACATCTCATTCACACGCTGTGAGAAAATCTGCTACATACTGTAAATTGACCTGTGGTGTGGATTTTAGCTGGGCGGCATGTGAATGTTGCAGATCAGGCATCTTGCTTTGTAGCATTCCCAATGCTTTGTTCCCGGGAGAGTGTGCAGCGCTGTTAAAACGTGAAACGCACATGTCTGTGTAGCATCTTGATTAACATTGTGGAAAATGGTTACCTTTGGGAAAACCAGATAATGGGTAGTCTCTAAATTTTATGAAGAACTTGAATAATAAGGCTGAAAAAAGTAGAAGTGATTGGCTGCAGCGGTCACATGCAGTATACGGCACATCACTGCTGTAGCCTAGTTAAGAGGAACAAGCAGTGCAGCTGGATCTGAGTGGGGCCGAGAAAGTGACTTCGATTTTTACGGTATTTATTTTTCCCTTGTAGGTGGCCCGTTGAAATGTTTAAATTGAAGAACCCCTTTAGGGTCCATTCACACATCCGCAATTCTGTTCCGCATTTGCGGAACGGAATTGCGGACCCATTAATTTTAATGGGGACAGACTATGTCCCGGCCGGGTCCGCAATTGCGGACAAGAAAAAGCATTTTCTATGAGAGTACCGGCGATGTGCGGTCCGCAAAATGCGGAACGCACATTGCCGGTTACCGTGTTTTGCGGATCCGTAGATCCGCAAAACACACACGGACGTGTGAATGGACCCTTAATCTAGCCTGCAGTATGTGTGTGAGGGCGTGCGGCTGAGCTTAGCCTGCTGTGTGACTATCTTTGACATTTATCAGCTTTGTGGATATCATTGTATGTAGGAGAAGCAGAGTATCTATGTATGAGGAGCTGTGGATGGGACTTGTTTGCATTCTTTAGCTGGGGTTTTAGAGAACACATCTCGGAGGGCAGGACACAGGCTTGTGGTCAGCAGTTTTTGTAGTCCTTATATTGGAGAGACCACATGTCCACCGCAAATGCCAGTGACGTTGAGTAGAAAGTACATGAAGTCCCGAGCCAAACTCAAACCTATCAAATGTCTTTAATCTTTCCAATTATTATATTTTAGGGCCTAATTTGAGAACCTTCTGCAATAACATCCTTTTTTTCCCTCCACAGTTCCAGGACTTGGGCGTACACTTGGGTATCTTCCTAAAATGCCACGCTTAAAAATAACGCACATATTTTTGTGGTATATTGTGTATGGCCATCCATCCCGCAAAACACAACAGCAGCCCAGAGTCATGGATAGTACGCTGTCTGAGCAGACTGCTGAATGTGAGAATACAGTGCCACCAGACAGTCACCCTACTGACAGCCCTCCTCCTACACAGAGCACAGACGTGGACCCTAAAACAGGCAGTACAGCTGCTGATACAGTACAGTATGTATCCGACCAAGGACCAGAGCAGTGCACAGAAACAGGTAATGTAGAACACAGCATTTCCTAATCTGAAATCCGCCTTATAAATGCAGTTAGTAGCGCCGCTATCTGCAGCTTCTCCCTGCTCCTGCCAGGTCTAAAACTGTGGACGGGAAGGGGACGGGCTGGCAGGGCCGTCTAATTAATAATTTTCTACGCCTCTTTTAGCAGCACTGCATTGTTGGATGCCTCGCATAACAGCCTGCCTATTCTTTATTTCTTCCAGTCTACGTAGATGAAGAGTCGTGGAGGAGGTATGTGCCACCTGCTAAAGTACACTCGGAGTATGGACCAGGCTGGGTTCTTGTCAGTGATATCCTTCTCTGTTTACCACTCTCCATCTTCATTCAAATAGTTCAAGTCAGTTACAAGGTAATAATAATTGTTAATGTTCCGTGTAATAAGAACAATGGCTAGGCTGCAGAATTTCAAATCTAGACGACTGTGTTGTATAGCTGCCAGCTATATTCCCCCAGCAGACACTGAGCGCAGAGGGAACACAGCATGGCACCAACTCTGCTGTAGTCTCCTTTATTCCAGAAGACTAGGTGGCACAACAGAACCCTACTCTTCTGTGGTCTGCCAGCAATCAAATTGCCAATTCCTCTATACCCAGGAATACACACACCTTACTGGGTCTTTGTTGTAGATATTCCTCTATACCCCGCTGCAACATTTTCTCCCTCTCCAAGGGGATATACACTAAAGGGGCAACCTAGCTCCAGGCAGGGGGCATTGGACATTTACCTGAAGACCAAGAGAGGCAAGTATATGTTCCATAGCTACCTTGTTCCCCCACCATGGGTTGCTGTGGTGGACCTCTGCACAGGAGCACTGGCTCATTATCACACTGCCTTCATGTTTCTCCTCACACATAATAACACTCAGATAGTAGGACTTTGTGTCCTGCTTTCAAGACTTTTGTTTGCTGTTGTTAGGGCAGTCTGCGGGAGCTCTGTAATGGTCTTTATGGTCAGCTGCTTTCAGCCTAAAGGTGAAGTCGAACAGGGCCCCTGCTGATCACAGTGCCTGTGCACAGATTTTCTGGGACACCAGCCTTCTTCCAGGAATATCCCAACCAGTCCTTTCTTATTGAGCCCCTTGCTTCAACATGTTTCAGGCCGCGGTAAAGGCAGGGCCTGCACTCCATGACTAATTGCATTGGAACTTGCCTTTCTCTGTGGGCACGCACCCATGTCAGTGCCACCCTCTCCTTCACCACTTTCTACTACTTCTGAGCGCGCCATGATTTACCAGGCATAACCTCTTTCTCTGTGAACACATGGGTCTCTGGTCCAGCCATTACCATTGCAGGATGGATTTTAACCAGGAATCACAGCAAAGTAAACAGTGTAAGAGGTTTCTGCCTTTAAAGTGGTTATCCGAGTTATTAAAAAAAAAAAAAACATTATAAAAGCACGGATAATGGACCTGAACTGGGTCCCATGTTTAAATCCAACGATAAAGTGCAAAAATCCAGCTTCTTCTTAAATTCAATCCTTTATTGGCTTACAGATAAAATCCACATATATCACACTGGAAGCTTACAAAAGCTGTGACGTGTTTCGGGCTATGATATTAAGCCCTTCACAGTGCAACATTTTTGCACTTTATCGTTGGATTTAAATATACATTAGTTAAGCTTGATTTCTTGAAAAAAGAACCATACTTACTAGGGGTCGACTGATTATCGGTTTGGCCAATATTATCGGCCGATATTCATGATTTGCACAGTTATCGGTATCGGCACCTAACCAGGCCGATATACCGATAACTGTGCTATCACAGAACATGAGCGCGCCGGTCTCAGCGTGGCAATGTTCCCTCAGCAGCACAGGGGAGAAGGAGGCAGTGTCTCTCCCTCCCCCTGTGCCGCGCTGCCAATGGAGAGAAGAGGAGGAGGGGCTGAGGGCGAACTGGCCACCAATGGAGAGAAGAGGAGGAGGAGGGGCTGAGGGCGCACTGGCCACCAATGGAGAGAAGAGGAGGAGGAGGGGCTGAGGGCGCACTGGCCACCAATGGAGAGAAGTGGAGGAGGAGGGGCTGAGGGCGCACTGGCCACCAATGGAGAGAAGAGGAGGAGGAGGGGCTGAGGGCGCACTGGCCACCAATGGAGAGAAGAGGAGGAGGGGCTGAGGGCGCACTGGCCACCAATGGAGAGAAGAGGAGGAGGGGCTGAGGGCGCACTGGCCACCAATGGAGAGAAGAGGAGGAGGGGCTGAGTACGCACTGGCCACCAATGAGAGAAGAGGAGGAGGGGCTGAGGGCGCACTGGCCACCAATGAGAGACGAGGAGGAGGGGCTGAGGGCGCACTGGCCACCAATGGAGAGAAGAGGAGGAGGGGCTGAGGGCGCACTGGCCACCAATGGAGAGAAGAGGAGGAGGGGCTGAGGGCGCACTGGCCACCAATGATAATAACGTTTCAGATATTACAAACACAGGCATTAGAAACGCATTGCCCAGACCCTGCCTCTGATAGAGCGCTGCGATCCGCGGCAATTAACCCCTTAATATCTTAAACGGTATTATCATTGGTGGCCAGTGCGTCCTCAGCCCCCCCCTGTCCACAGTATAAAAAACATTGGTGGCCAGTGCGCCTCCCCATCCCCCCTCCTTCCCCCACCATCCCTTCAGTATTAATATCATTGGTGGCAGTGGCCACAGGGTCCCCCACCATCTCTCTTCTGATCATAGCCCATGAGTGTAATGCTGGGGCTCCGATCGGTTACCATGGCAACCAGGACGCTACTGAAGCCCTGGCTGCCATGGTCGGTTCCTGCTGCTGTGTGCCCATAGCACAGGGCAGCAGGGACAGTGTAAGATCCTATTCACCCTGATAGATCTCTATTAGGGTGAATAGGACAAGGGATGTAAAGAGCACAGGTTCTACCCCTAAGGGGGGAAATGGTAATAAAATAAAAAGTAAAAAAATTTAAAATAGTAAAAAAAATCAAAATATTAAGTATAAATTAACCCTTTTCCAATTTTACATATAAAATATATAAACAATAAAAAAAAAAACATATCGCCGTGCCCAAAAAGTCCAAACTATTAAAATATTTTTTTTTAAAAAAGCGTTGAACGCTGTAACAGAAAAAAAAAATACAAAAATGAAAATGCACAAAATATCGGTATAAAATATCGGCTATCGGCCTGAAAGTTCACAGAATATCGGTATCGGCTCTAAAAAATCAATATCGGTCGACCCCTAATACTTACACCTATTTATAGTCCTGTTTTTATTGCTTTGTTTACATGCTGCAGCAGAGCATGACTCTGAGCATCCCCTGCACTGCACAACTTGACCTAGCATACAAACACTGTCACGTGATCTTCTCCTAGTATATACAAGCAGAAGATCTGCACTACAAACATCACACACATGAATACACTACACACTTCACCACACTCTCTTGACACGCTGGCTCACCACACTCTCTTGACACGCTGGCTCACCACACTCTCTTGACACGCTGGCTCACCACACTCTCTTGACACGCTGGCTCACCACACTCTCTTGACACGCTGGCTCACCACACACATGACACGCTGGCATGTGGCGCAGTATGTACTGAATGCAGGCAGGCTATTATAGCCAAGTGGTAAAGTACAGGGAAGATATATATAATTGCCTGCTGTTGGACCAGTAATGCTCCCTCTGCATAAATCCCCACCTCTTAGTCCCCATTCACACCAATGCTATTTATTTTTGTTGTTCTTTTCATCTAATAAGTGTTGGATCGGGTAAGCAGATGCCATACTGTGACATCCAGCACCATGCAGGTCCATTGTAACAAAACAAAATCTGTTGTGGGGAAACAGGGCAAAATAAATAATGTAAGTAAATGACAAAGGTGTTTATAATACTATTATAATCCACCATAGCACACATTGATATAACTCGGACAACCCCTTTAAGTCTATGATGAGCAATTGCCTGAAAAGAGGATGGTAAAAGTAACATTTTATTTGTTTAACCAAAAAAATAGGCGAAAAGGGCAAAACTACCCGGTATATGTGAACACGTTATCCGGCATATAGTAATAATGTCCTGAAGGGGTAAACAGGCCACCACAAATGCTAGGGTAGCTCAATTTGTGGTCTGTACAACAATCAGGGCACACCAGTCAGCACTTACTCCTCATGGCTGTTGGTGTACTGCATAGGGCCAAACAAATGACTAGCTGGCCATAAATGACTCGTGTTCCAGTAAGTAAGCTATATTGAACGTCTGGCAGTGTCAGTAGGACTACACATACCACTGCACCGCTAGCAGAACACCCAAAAAAGGGGGGATCCCTGTATACATGAATACGCTCTTTGACGTATGTCGCTGGCCATTTAAAGGTAAATATCAGAACACTTCTACTAACACATGCTAATCGCGCCCGACGTGTTTTCTGTGTCCCTTAAACTTGAACACCTTCAGGAGCCAGGATAAGCAGAACTGAGGACAAGTAAGTATAGCAATTTTTTTAGAACAGAGACGCGGCGTGGAGCTGAACATGTAGCTTGCAGCCTTTCCAGCACTAGTATGGCCGTGCGCGCACGAAAATCCTCACTCCTTAAATAGAGCTGAGTAGTAGGTGGGTAAAAGGCACTGTCCATCAAAGCTGATATGGGGAGGGGGGTGGTTCAAGGATTCATAGATATACACCAACTCGTTCCCGAAGCGCTCTGATCTAGTTAATGACAAAAGTGTCTTCCCATTTCATAATAGAAAATAATCAGGGGAAATATAGGCGGCTAACAGTAGGTTGGCATACCTTATTGCAGAACGGGAGGTGAGCGAGCATTCAAGAGGTTATCTGGACAAATGTCTTATCAGACCAAGGAGTATCTGAAGGGAGAGTTGCGCAGAATGTGATGCGCAACAATAGAAAGTAATCAATAAGTATCGGCAGACGCACAGACACAAGAGGAGTTCTAAGTGTCATAGCGAAAGTGTTCATCAATTACCTTACACCATCCCATCCCTCCTATCAGGTATGTTGCAACAGTATCAGATCAGTGCACATCTTATAAGAAATTGTAACCATTATCAAGATGAAGTGAAATAAATTACCATACATCGGTTCACAGCAGACAGACATTTCTGTTATGTCATTAAATGCCTCACTTTCATCCGTTACCATACTAGTCACTTATAAATGGGTAGTTAAAGAGGACCTTTCATGACTTCTAAAGATATTAACTAAGGATGCTCACATGGAGAGTGGCACCCAGGGATCTTCCTGCACTTACTATTATCCCTGGGCGCCGCTCCATTCTCCCGGTATAGGCTCCGGTATCGACGCTCACCAAGTTATAGTAGGCAGGGACTTGGTGGAATTGGTTATAGTAGGCGGAGCGTGCCCTTCATCTCCTTCTCCCCGGCTGTAGCGCTGGCCAGTCGCAGCGCAGAGCTCATAGCCTGGGAGTTTTTTTCTCCCAGGCTATGAGCTCTGCGCTGCGATGGCCAGCGCTGCAGCCTGGGAGAAGGAGATGAAGTGACAGGCTCCGCCACTATAACTTAGTGGGCACAGATACCGAGCCTATACCGGAGAACGGAGCGGCGCCCAGGGATAATAGTAAGTGCAGGGAGATCCTGGGCGCCGCTCTACATGTGAGCATACTTGGTTTATATCTTTAGAAGTCATGAAAGGTCCTCT
>JAKVIS010005687.1:0-11590 GCA_033119425.1 Bufotes viridis | reverse complement strand
GCAGTGAACATAATGGAGGTGAGAGAGCGCTGAGCGGTTCCTCCCTGTCAGTCCCTCTCTCTCTGGCCGGCCTCCTGTCTGCGCCCTGAGGCTGGAGCCTCCCAGCCTCTGTGTCGGCCCGGCCCTGCATCAGGCACGTGACCTAATTGCAGCTCTGCCCTTTTCAAGTCAACAGGGTTGAGCTGCAATACCAAGCACTGCCACTGTACGATGGACGGTGCTGTGCTTGGATAGCTGCTGGGAGCCTGTATGGCTCACAGAGCTCCGGCTCCCTGAAGCAGCTGATCGGCAGGGATTCTAGACATTTCTGCTGCTGAAAATCAGTTTCAGTGGTGTACCACCCATAGTGGAATACCACGCTGTTGCTGTGGGGCCGGGAAGGCTCATTGGCCCCACCGCCTTTCCAAGCAAAGTATATCTCCCTTCCTTCTTGGCCCTGCAGCCACCCACCAAGTCCTTTCGTCTGCTGCGCTCTGCTGCTTCCCATGCCTTGTATCCCTAAAGCAGAAGAGCACAGTGTGAGAGAGAGGGCCCGCAAGGTTAGCAGCGCTTCCTGACCTCCCGACCAATGACCTGGAGAGCCCTGGCCTGCAAGGTAGTGTGTGAACAGCAGACAGCACAATCAGTATGACAGCTATGTGGTCTCTCACATGCTGAGCTGCAGACAGGGAGGGGGACATTGCTTGAAATTCTGAGGGGGTGGGTTCATTGCCTTATTACTATTTCTAATAGGAAATTATTGGCAGGGACTGGATTGCCCTCAGAATTTGAAGTATGTGTCTATGTATTATTATTAGTGTTGAGTGGACTTGTGTTTTGAAGTTTGACGTGCAAAGTTTGGGTTATCTAAGAATTCCAATTATGGATTCCGCACGGACCATACCTTATGGTTTGTGGTAGCGGAATCCATAACAGAATTTAGATAACCCGAACCTGTAAGCCAAACTTCAAACATCTATCAGATAGATCTATCTACCATATATATACACACATACTACTAATGACAACATCTGCACGTACTTTTTATGGGGGCAATTCTGAGTTTTGCTATTGGACCCCATGAATTCTATGTATACACCTGGTTCCATTGATTTGAATATGACTGTTGTGGCAGCAACACACAAATCTCTACAAGATCTTTCTGAAGCTCATTTTCAGAAACATAAAGTTCTGCAATAAAATCTTCTGCGTGTGAGGGCAGGGTACCAGTACATGATCAGGGTTTTATTCAGCTTTAGGCCTCTTTCATACGACCGTATGGCTTTTTCAGTGTTTTGAAGGCCGTTTTTATCGGATCCGGTTTTTGTTTCCGTTGTGTTTCCGTTTCGGTTCCGTTTTCTGTATGGCATATACAGTATACAGTAATTACATAGAAAAAATTGGGCGGGAGCTTAAAATTTTCAATAGATGGTCTGAACGGATAAGGAAGAAATATGGATGCATTTCCATATGCGTTCCATTTTTCTCAGACCCATTGACTTGAATAGAGCCACGGATCGTGATTTGCGGGCAATAATAGGACATGTTCTATCTTTGAATTGAAATACGGAAACGGAATGCACACGGAAACACTTTCTTTTTTTTTGTGTGAAGCCATTGAAATGAATGGTTCCATATACGGACCATATACGGAATGCAAAAAAAACGGTCCGTACACTCGCAAAAAAAACTTTTGTGTGAAAGAGGCCTTAAGGCTAAAACCCAGAGAGGATCTCGCAGATATAAGGCCTCTTTCACACTTGTGTTGTGTGGATCCGGAGTGCACTTCCGTCGCCAGAAATGCCCGCCGGATCTGGCACAGCGCAAGCAACTGAAAGCATTTGAAGACTGATCAGTCTTCAAAATGCTTTCAGTGTTACTATGGCAGCCAGGATGCTACTAAAGTCCTGGTTGCCATAGTAAGCTAGTGAGGAGCGGGGAGCAGTATACTTACCGTCCGTGCGGCTCCGGGGCGCTCACAATGAGCGTCAGAGCGCCCCACGCGCATGGTCACGTGATCCATGCGATCATGTGATCCATGCTCATGGGGCGCTCTGGCGTCATTGTGGAGCGCCCGGGACTCGGGAGCCGCACGGACCGGTAAGTATAATTCTCCCTGCCTCCCCACTGCACTTTACCATGGCAGCCGGGACTTTGGCGTCCTGGCTGCCATGGTAACCATTCACAAAAGCTAAATGTCGGATCCGGTGATGCGCTGAAACGACATTTAGCTTAATGCCGGATCCTGATTGATGCACTTCAATGGGCATTAATTCCAGATCCGGCGTTACGTCATGCCTTCAGGATTTTTGGATGGAGACAAATCTGCAGCATGCTGCGGTTTTGTCAACGTCCAAAAAACGTTCACATACTGAACGGAAGACATCCTGATGCGTCCTGAACGGATTTCTCTACATTCAGAATGCATTAGGATAATCCTGATCAGTATCTTTCCGTCCTAAAGCCCCGAGGACAGAAGGAAAGGAAAAACGCCAGTGTGAAAGAGCCCTAATCCTGCTGTGATAAAGTCTACCAGAGATTTCTCCAGTGATAATTCCACAACACCTGACTGCCCCATCACAACACAATATCTACCAAGAAAGTTGACCAGCTCACCCTGTTCTGTCTGTGTCCTTGTCCTTGAGCCACAATCTAGATCCAAATATGTAAAAGAAAAGGTGTTCCTGCCGCTCTACAATAACATCAGGCCCGATCAATCCGTTAATAAGACAAGGATCATCTGGTGTCAAAAATAAATAAAGCAGGTTTATGTGTTTCTAGGTTTCAGCTCTTACTTATAGAGTGTGCTCAACAGATGCAGCATCACCTCTTTTTATCCAGTGTGACTCCAACTAACTCATCACATGTGCAAACTGATTAAAAAAAACTAAACCAGCACAAATATCACATGTCCTTTATGTATACGGGCTCAGAAATGCAAACAAGCCAGGTGAATACAGCTAACCAAAGGCACAGATCAGGTCAAAAAAGTTTTCCAGGAGTAAAGAAATGAAAGAGCTATCATCAGGTTTAGAGATGAGCGAATCGAAGCTGACGAAGTCATATTCGTTCCGAATTTCAATAAAACTTTGATTCTGAACGAATGTGAATTTCCTTGCGCTTCGTGGTAACGAATCGTATTATTTATTTCTTACAATAGCTTCTAAAATGGCGGCTACATGTGTGAGGACATGGGGCAAGGAACTCTGGGAAGGCGTCATGTGCCATGTATACAGCCAGCCAGCTCGGTGATGTCACAGCTAGAGATGAGCGAATTTCTAAAAAATTTGATTCGGCCAATTTGCAAAATTTTCCGAAAAAATTTGCTTTGATCCGAATTTATTCATGGCGAATCTCGTTAAAAAACGGCTATTTCCTGGCTGCAGAGAGCCTTTATATGAGTGTAGAACACTGTGCCTTGCAGTAACACGCATAGGAGTCTGCTGGGGTAGCACCGCACGACATGTCACGCAGGATCTTCTGGGGGCTTCTTAACACTAAAATGGATGAGGTGAGCATGATTTTTTTTATTTTTATCATCATTTCAGGGAAAATTGATTAGTTACCAATACCATGAAGCACAAGGAAATTTGGCTTTGCAGCAAATCGAATTTTCCCTGAAATTCTGATCGCACTCTTCACAGTCAAACGGATGAGGTGAGTATTATTTTTCTTTAACCCCTGGAAGGCCTACATTTTTACTTCAGATCAGCGATGAATGTGGCCTCTGAGGGGTTCAGTGAAATTAACTTGTCACAACAAAGCACATTTTTTTTTGTAAAATTCGGCGAAGTAGCCAAATAAATTTTTTAAGAACTTCATTCATCACTAGTCACAGCCTTTTTATTTTCACAGGGTATTACTTTTTGAAGTTGTGGAATTGATCTCGAGCTTCTGGCTGTGATCAGGTTTTATATAATTGTTAGTTATTATTTGCAGTGTCGGTAAGTCTGGAGTTATTGGTTTCAGTTTTTATGGTTGTGAAGTTTTACGTTAATATGTTCAAGGTTAATTTAACAAAGGCCGTGGACCATTTTATCTACTTATTAAGTTGTCATGTGTTTCATTTTAAGGTTGATGATAGGAAATGTAGGACCTCTAATCCCATATATTTTTAGTGTTTCAGATTTTTCCCTTGGAATATGGAAATCAAGCATTTTTTTAAAGGGATTCATGTCTACAGTGTTAAAAAAAAAATTCTGTTCTTTCAGTAGTTTTCTATTTGACATGCAAATCCCCTTTAAGATTCCCTGCAGGCACACATGACCCATTGTCTGCTTTTATATTTATTCTCAGTCTGTTTTTAAATGTTGTTCATTGTTTGTATCGTTTAGAGAGCATATTAACCTCCTAAGTACTGGACCAATTTTTGGTTTTGCATATCCTTTTTTCCTCCCCACGTTCCAATAGCCATAACTTTTTAAATTTTCCATTTATATATGCAAATGAGGGCAAATTTTTTCAGGGATAAGTTGTACAAAAAGTCACACGTCACGCATTACAACAGAGTCTTGACAGCACCCCAAAAAGCCAATTTTAGGGCTGGTACATCAGTCTGCTTTTATTTATTTTTCTATATATATATATATATTTTGCAGTTGCCTGCCTGTGTGTGTCAGGCCCACAGACTGTACTGTGCCCACTGCCCACCACTCATATAGGGTGTCACAGTACATTGCACGGCGCACGTGCAGTGACCTGAAATTCAAATGCAGCGGACCGAGCATGGGTCATTTTCCATCCCCCGTTTCCAAATATCTATTCACTACACCGGCCCTGGCCCTGATTGGGGACAAAACAGAGATTAAACTGATAGGAATTGTACTTAGTTAACACTAGTTGCATTGGTGGCAAATTCCATTGCAAGTGCCCAAAATTAGAAGGAAGCGGACAGAACAAGCTTTTTTGTCTATCTCCGCATGCAAGGATTCAATTCAATACACGTCCCCTGATAGGGGACTTAACAAAGATTAAAATAGTAAGAATAGTAGTTCACACTATTTGTATTAGTGACCTAGTACATTGTGCAGCGCACACGCTGTGCCCCAGATTGGAAGTAAGAGGACCGACCAATCATCTTTTTCCATTTCCGGTTCCTAAAATCTAACAGGGATTAAACTGATAGGAATAGTACTACTTAACACACCACTCATATAGGGTGGCACAGTACACTGCATATGCGCACGCAGTGCCCCAAATTGGAAGGAAGAGGACCGACCAACCATCTTTTTCCATCTCCCGGTTCCTAAAATCTATTCCATACACCGGCCACTGATAGGGGACAAAACAGAGATTAAACTGGTAAGAACAGATTCTTTTAATTAAAAAAGAAGAGGACAGCCTCTGCGGAGCTGGTATTTTTTGACCGCGCTACTGAACGCTCATGCACAATGGCTGTAGGCTCATGCGTCCTTTTGCGGAGGTGACAAACCGGTCAGTCAAACCCAAGGCAACATCATCGACCTCATCCCGTATGCGTTTTTTCTGGAGCGTGCCCTGCGAAGATTGCTGGATCAGGCCGTAGATGAGCATGAAGAGAAAGAGTTGTGGTCACCATCACCACCAGAAGCAGCCTTGTCGTCGTCGATTGCTAGACCTGCGGCAATGCAGAGAGAGGAGTCTGAAGAAGATGAGTAGGAAGGTGGAAGACCAACCACAGCAGGCGTCCCAGGGGGCTTGTTGTCACCCTTGGTGTTGTACGTGGCTGGGTGGAGGAAGAGACCTTCAATGACGTCAGTGAGGATAAGGAACGGGACATGGCTAGCTTGATATCCAACCTTGTGCAAATGGGGAGTTTGCGGTTGTGCAAATGGACTGTTTGCGGTTGTTTGCGGTGCGTTAACCCCTTTGGGACACATGACGTACCGGTACGGCATGTTTCCCGAGTCCTTAAGGACACATGACGTACCGGTACGTCATGAGTTGTTCCGATCACTGCTGCTCAGCTGGCAGTGATCGGAACAACACTCGCATCCCCGGGGATCAGAGTGTTAATTCCCCCAAACTGTTTTTTTTTAACCCCCCCTGCAGCCCCCAATCATATTGTGGCTGCGGGGGTGCAGGGGGGGTGGTTGCGGGCGGCGGGCGGGAGGCGGGCGGTGCGGCGGGCGGGATCGCGACTGCGATCCCCGCCCGCCTCCCTGTAATCTATCCCTGGTGTCTAGTGGTTCTATCAGAGTGTCAGCAATGTGCTGCAGATGCCAGCTGCTTAACCCCTTCCGTACCGCGGTCCGTACGGACCGCGGTATGGAAGGGTTAACATGGAGGAGCGCTCCCTCCATCTTCCCATCGGGGGCTGCTGTGCCTTTGCAGCCCCCCAACAGGATGGGATCGCAGAGGGAGGGTGCTCCACTCCTCCCCATCCATCACCCCCTGCCCAGTTATGGCAGCGGTTGATGGTTGCCATGAGAGACAGGACGCTCTCAGAAGCGCCCTGCTCTCCCATGATGCTGAAAGTCTGAATAGACCTGCTAGCAGTTAAAATACAGTACAGTGCACTATATAGTGTACTGTACTGTATTATACAGACACCAGATCCACTGGATCTTTCAGAACCAAGTGGGTCTGGGTCAAAAAATGTAAAAAGTGAAAAAAAGTAAAATGAAAAAACACATAACACTGAATAAAAATTAAAAAAATAAAAGACACTACACATATTAGGTATCGCCGTCCGTAAAAACCTGCTCTATAAAAATATCACATGACTGAACTCCTCAGGTGAACGCCATAAAAAAAACCAAAAATGGTGTAAATAAGCCATTTTTGGCACATTACATCACTAAAAGTGTAATACAAAGCGATCAAAAAGGCGTTTGCCTCCCAAAATAGTACCAATCAAACCGCCATCTCATCCCGCAAAAACGAGCCCCTACCTAAAACAATTGGCCAAAAATATAAAAACTATGCCTCTCAGACTAAAACATGATTTTTGTTTCAAAAATGCTTTTAGTGTTAAATGTAAAAAAATTAAAAAGTAGACATATTTGGTATCTACACGTCCGTAAGAATCTGCTCTATAAAAATATCACATGACCTAACCCCTCAAGTAAACACTGTAAAAAAAAAATAAAAACTTTGTCAAAAGCCATTTTTTTGCCACCTTACATCACAAAAAGTGTAATAGCAAGCGATCAAAAAGTCATATGACCCCCAAATAGTGCCAATCTAACCGTCACCTCATCCCGCAAAAATGATACCCAACCTGAGACAATTGCCTAAAAACTGAAAAATATATGGCTCTCAGACTATGGAGATACTAAAACATGTTTTTTTTTCATTCAAAAGGATATTATTGTGTAAAACCAAAATAAATAAAAAGGTATACATATTATGTATCGTCAAGGTCCGTAAGGACCTGCTCTATAAAAATATAACATGACCTAACCCCTCAGATAAACGCCGTAAACATAAAAAATAAAAACGTTGTCAAACAAGCCATTTTTTTGTCACCTTACATCACAAAAAGTGTAATAGTAAGCGATCAAAAAGTCATATTCACCCCAAGATGGTGTCAATCAAACCGCCATCTCATCCCGCAAAAAATGAGCCCCTACATAACACAGTCGCCCAAAAAAATAAAATATATATGGCTCTCAAACTATGGAGACACTAAAACATGATTTTTTTTTGTTTTAAAAAATTATATTATTGTGTAAAACTTATATAAATAAATAAAAAGTATACATATTATGTATCGCCGCGTCCGTCACAACCTGATCTATATAAATAACACATGACCTAACCCCTCAGCTGAACACAGCAAAAAAAATATAAAAATACGGTGTCAAAAGCCATTTTTGTCACCTTACATCACAAAAAGTGTCATAGCAAGCGACCAAAATGTCATATGCACCCCAAGATGGTGCCAATAAAACCGCCATCTCATCCCGCAAAAAATGAGCCCCTACATAACACAGTCGCCCAAAAAAATAAAATAAAACTATGGCTTTCAGAATGTGGAGACACTAAAAAAAATTTTTTTCAAAAAGGCTTTATTATGTAAAACTGAAACAAAAAACCCCAAAAAGTAGTCATATTTGGTATTGTCGCGTCCGTAACAACCTGCTCTATAGAAATAGCACACAATCTAACCTGTCAGTTCAACTATGTAAATAAAAAAAAATAAAAACCGTCCCAAAACAGCTATTTTTTTGCAAATTTTCCATTTTAATCCATTTTTGCAGTAACAAAGCAAGAGTTAACAACAAAGCAAAACTCAATTTTTAATTCCCTGATTCTCTTGTTTGCACAAACACCCCATATGTGGTCGTAAACTACTGTATGGCCAAACGGCAGGGCACAGAAGGAAGGGAACGCCATATGGTTTTTGGAAGGCAGATTTTGCTGGACTGGTTTTTTGACACTATGTCCCATTTGAAGCCCCCCTGATGCACCCCTACAGTAGAAACTCCAAAAAAGTGACCCCATTTTGGAAACTACGGGATAAGGTGTCAGTTTTGTTGGTACTATTCTAGGGTAAACATGATTTTTGGTTGCTCTATATTACACTTTTTTTGAGACAAGGTAACAAAAAATAGAAATTCCGAAATTTCATCTCCATTTGCCAATAACTCTTGTGGAACACCTAAAGGGTTAACAAAGTTTGTAAAACTGGTTTTGAATACCTTGAGGGGCGTAGTTTCTTAGATGGAGTCACTTTTATGGAGTTTCTACTCTAGGGGTGCATCGGGGGGCTTCAAATGGGACATGGTGTCAAAAATCCAGTCCAGCAAAATCTGCCTTCCAAAAACCATATGGCGTTCCCTTACTTCTGCGCCCTGCAGAACTACAGAATCGGGGCAATAAAAATTGAGTTTTGTTTGGCTGTTAACCCTTGCTTTGTTACTGGAAAAAATGGATTCAAACGGAAAATTTTTCAAAAAATCGAAATTCTGAAATGTTATCTCCATTTGCCATTAACTCTTGTGGAAAACCTAAAGGGTTAATGACGTTTGTAAAATTAGTTTTGAATACCTTGAGGGGTGTAGTTTCTAGAATGGGGTAATTTTTGGGTGGTTTCTATTATGTAAGCCTCACAAAGTGACTTCAGACCTGAACTGGTCCCTAAAAAGTGGGTTTTTGAAAATTTCTGAAAAATTTCAAGATTTGCTTCTAAACTTCTAAGCCTTGTAACGTCCCCAAAAATGAAATGGCATTCCCAAAATGATCGATACATGAAGTAGACATATAGGGAATGTAAATCAATAACTTTTTTGGCAGTATTACTATGTATTATAGAAGTAGAGTAATTGAAACTTGGAAAATTGCAAATTTTTCAAAATTTTTGGTAAATTTGGTATTTTTTTATAAATAAAAATGAAATTTTTCGACTTCATTTTACCACTGTCATGAAGTACAATATGTGACGAAAAAACAATCTCAGAATGGACTGGATAAGAAAAAGCGTTTTAAAGTTATCACCACATAAAGTGACAATGGTCAGATTTTGAAAAAATGGCCTGGTCCTTAAGGTGAAATAGGGCCGTGTCCTTAAGGGGTTAAACCTTGCACTACCTGATCGATACAACATCATACCTGATCGTATACACACTGGATGTTTTAAAGCAGGTTATTCTAAAGAATTTAGGAATGTTAGGTGATTTATGCCCTTTATGGATTAAAACCCGACTCTGCGTCAACTACGTAATTTTACATGGGAGTTTTGCCATGGATTCCCCTCCGGCATGCCACAGTCCAAGTGTTAGTCCCCTTGAAACAACATTTCCTTCACTATTGTGGCCAGAAAGAGTCCCTGTGGGTTTTTAGATTCGCCTGCCTATTGTAGTCTATGGCGGTTTGCCTGATTCGCCCGTTTGCGAACATTTATGTTCGGGACATATCGGGACATATCTAGTGCTCACGTCGCACAACAGTCGGTGAGCTGGACGCCACAGGCGCTGCTACAGCGTTGTCAGACTGGCTTAAGCTATGGACGACTTTCGGAAATGGGCACATAAGCGGCGTGCCTTCCCTAGTAGCTCCTGCAAATTGTGGTTTTGATAAACCGCTGAACCACTAAGTATAAGACGTGGGGTAGGCATGGAATGTATGTCAGGTTACTGAGCTCCAAAGCCGCCACCAAGTTATGGCCATTGTCCGACACAACCATGCCTGTTTGTAGGTTGAGTGGCGAGAGCCACAGACCGGTCTGGTCCCTTATACCTTGCCACAGCTCTGCGGTGGTGTGCTGTTTGTCCCCTAAGCAGATTAGCTTCAGCAAAGCCTGTTGGCGCTTACCCACAGCAGTGCTACACTGCTTCAAGCTAGGACTAATGGCTGACTGCTGTTGGAGGTGGAAGTGGAGGAGGAGGGGGCGGAGAAGGAGAAGTGGGGGTTGGAGCCAGTAACATAGCTGCAGGCGGAGACCCCGATGGATGTAGGGCTCGCAATCCAGGGCGTGGGTAGCACCTGTGCCATCCCAGGGTACGACCCACTCCCGGCCTCCACAACATTCACCCAGTGTGCGGTCAGGGAAATGTAACGTCCCTGGCCACCAGCACTTGCCCATTTATCCATGGTGAGGTGAACTTTCCCAGTAAGTGCGTTGGTCAGGGCACGGGTGATGTTGTGGGACACATGCTGGTATAAGGCAGGCACAGCACACCGTGAAAAATAGTGGTGGCTGGGGACTGCGTACTGAGGGACAGACGCTGACATCCGGCTGTGGAAGGCCTCAGTGTCCAAAAGCCTAAATGGCAACATTTCAAGGGCCAGTAATTTCGAAAGTTGCACATTTAGTGCTATGGCCTGAGTGTGGGTGGGTGGTTATTTGCGCTTCCTTTCAATTGCCTGTGTTATCGCCATTTGGATGCTGCACTGGGACAGGTAAGTGGATGTTGTTGGTGACGGTTCATGCAAAGATTCAGGTGCAGGGCGAGGGGCAAGGGGCATCCGGGCCTGCACCTTCGACAGGGGATTAGCCAGCAGTGCGTAACACAGGGGAGGAGGAGGCAGTGGTGGGACCCACCGACCCAGAGTTTGGACCCAGGTGTTCGGCCCACATATTAGAGTGCTTGGATGCCATGTGGCGGATCCTGCTGGTGCTGGTGAGGTTTCTAGTGTTAATGCCCCGGCTCATTTTGGTACGGCACAGGTTGCAAAATACAACTCTTTTGTCGTCTGCGCTTTCCTCAAAAAAGTGCAATACTGCAAAACACCTACCCCTTGGCAAGGTAGATTTACGCATGGGGGTGCTCGGTGTAACGGTTGTGGGCCCGTTTGGTGTGGGCTGACATCTCCCTTTTGCAACCCCACTGCCTCTTCTGCATCCACTACTGTCTGCACATCACTGCACTGTTGCAGTGCTGTGGATCCCTCCCCCTCTGTACTTCTGTCCTCGCTCGGCTTTTTACTTCACATGTTTGGTTAGTGACCTCATCGTCCACCACCTCCTCTTCCACTTCCTCTTCCACTTCCTCACTCTGCTCATCCTCCTGACTTGACCTAACCCCAACCTCGGTGATTGATAACTGTGTCTCATCATCATCCACCTCGTGAACGAATGATTGCCATTCACCACCTTCATCTTCTTGATACTTTGAAGGCTCAAGAGGTTGGGAATCAGGGCACAATATTTCAGGTACCTATTCAAGCGTGTTTGTCGATAGAGCCA
>JAKVIS010005686.1:0-11663 GCA_033119425.1 Bufotes viridis | reverse complement strand
GACGTACTGTTCCTGAGATATTCCCAAAAATGACCTGCATTAGCCAATAGAAGCCTGCAAGTCTTTCTCTCTTTATATCCCAACTGCCATACACATGGTCACATGTCCCTTATCAGCCAATAGAAGCTCATAGGCCCTTAGTCTCACATACACAGTTTTACTCCAGATTTCCATAACAACCCAGCCATTTTTCTTCACTGCTGTAGGTCAATAAGTCTCATGACACATAGGGCACAACTACACTGCGACATTGATGTTGCACACCATTTTTTATAATAATAGTGGATGGATTTTTTTCGACTGTCGTGCCACACTTCGCAGCATGTCGCAGTGCGACACCATAGCTTATCATTATAAAAATGGTTGCGCGACATTGGTGCAACAAACTGTTGCACAACACGTAGTCATTTAGCCCTAGCCTTAAAGTGGCAGAGCACTGTGAAGGTCACTGTTAAGGGGGCAGGGTATTGTGGCAGTCATTGTTAAATGGATGGGTGCTGTGGAGGTCTCTGTTAAAGGTGCAGGGAACAGTGGAGGTCAGTGTTAAGGGGTGGTGTGCTGTATAGGTCACTGGTAAGGGGCAGACCCTGAGTAGGTCACTGTCAAGGAGTAGGGTGCTTTGAAACTCACTGTTAAAGGGGTAGGCCGCTGTGAAGGTCAAAGTTAAGGGATGGGCTGCATGGAGATCCCATTTTAAGGAGGCTGGGCACTGTGGTGGGGTCAGTATTAAGGGTTGGAATGCTGTAGAGTTAACTGTTAAGGGACGGGGTGCTGTAGAGGTCACTGTTATGTCCATCCCTTCATGACCACCATGTATCCATCCTCTGATGGCTACTTCCAACAGGATAATGCACCATGTCACAAAGCTCGAATCATTTCAAATTGGTTTCTTGAACATGACAATGAGTTCACTGTACTAAAATGGCCCTCACAGTCACCAGATCTCAACCCAATAGAGCATCTTTGGGATGTGGTGGAACGGGAGCTTCGTGCCCTGGATGTGCATCCTCAAATCTCCATGAACTGCAAGATGCTATCCTATCAATATGGGCCAACATTTCTAAAGAATGCTATCAGCACCTTGTTGAATCAATGCCACGTAGAATTGAGGCAGTTCTGAAGGCAAAAGGGGTCCAACACTGTATTAGTATGGTGTTCCTAATAACTCTTTAGGTGAGTATATATATATATATATATATATATATATATTTTTTTATTTTTTTTTTTTGCTTACAGATCTTATATATAAAAACAAATTGTCTGTTGTCTGTCTGTATGCTTAGCTAAATGACTGGACTGATCTGCACTAAATTTGGCACACAGATACATCAGGTGGTCAGGAAGGTGGCTCTCTAGGACCCACCTTTGCTAAGATATCCTCAAAAGTATATTAGCCAGTAGGAGCTTGCAGCTTCAGTCACATTCTAACTACCTTTAACACAGTCACTCGACCCTTATTATCTAATAGAAACTTGCAGGTCCTTCAGTCTTGACATACACAGTTACACCACGTTTCCATAACAACTCAGCCATTTTGCTTCACTGTTAGAGGTCACTGTTAAGATGTCACATTTTAAGGACGCAGGGTGCTGTGGAAGTCTTATATTAAGGGGATGGGGTGCTATGGAGGTCTTATATTAAGGGACATGGTGCAGTGGGAGAGTCACTCTTAAAGAGGAGGACGTGATCAGCGAGCATGCTCGGCCAACTATCTGGTCGGCTCGCTCTATCGCTATGCCCGGCACATGGCGGTACTCGACCGAGTACCTCATGTGCTCGAGTGCAATACTCGAGTCTCTGCCCGCAGCCAAAAAGGTGCAGGTAAGTACTGCCCTCACTGTAATGCCAGTAGACATGTTGGCTGCTGAATTACAGTAATTGGCTGGCTGGAACGCATCATAGGGTGCTATATAGCACCTGATGACGCATGTTCAGCTCAGACGAAGACAGGAAGAGCAGAGCGCACGAAAGGAAAGACAGAGTAGGGAGCTAATTTCACAGTTTTTGTTCTGAGAAAGTTTTTCAAGACCCAAAAGTCCTTTTAAGGACTACTGTGTGTGTGCTTTAGAGCAGTAATCTAGTTACCTCCTGCAGTCTCAGGGACAGTGCTTCAGAAGGGACAGATGCAGTGTAGGCAGAGAAATTTTCTGTTTTTACTACCAAAAGCTTTTCAAAGACCCCAAAGTCCTTTTAAGGACTACTGTGTGTGTTTGACAGCAGCAAGATATTTTTATTTTATATCTATTAGTGATATAAACTGTACTTCATCCGCAGACTGTGTCTTTAATAATCTGGGCCACATCTAGTGTCCATAGTGTGTGGCTTTGTGTAAAAATACTGAACTACATCTGCAAACAGTGTCTGTATTACAAATTCCAATAATCTGGGCCTAATATGGTGTCCATAATCTGTGGTGTTCTGTAACCAATACTGTAGAACATCTGCAAACAGTGTCTGTATTACAAATTCCAATAATCTGGGCCTAATATAGTGTACATAATCTGTGGTGTTCTGTAACCAATACTGTACTACACCAGAAAACAGTGTCTGTATAGCAAATTCCAATAATCTGTGCCTAATATAGTGTCCATATTCTGTGGATTTCTGTGACATATACAGTCCTGCGATCCGAAAACAGTGTCTGTATTGCAAATTCCAATAATCTGGGCCTAATATAGTGTCCAAAATCTGTGTTGTTCTGTAACCAATACTGTACTATATCTGCAAACAGTGTCTGTATTGTAAATTCCAATAATCTGGGCCTAATATAGTGTCCATATTCTGTGGGTTTCTGTGACATATACTGTCCTGCATCCGAAAACAGTGTCTATATTGCAAATTTCAATAATCTGAGCCTAATATAGTGTCCATATTCTGTGGGTTTCTGTGACATATACTGTCCTGCGTCCGAAAACAGTGTCTGTATTGCAAATTCCAATAATCTGGGCCTAATATAGTGTCCATAATCGGTGGTGTTCTGTAACCAATACTGTCACTATATCTGCAAACAGTGTCTGTATTACAAATTCCAATAATCTGGGCCTAATATAGTGTCCATAATCTGTGGTGTTCTGTAACCAATATTGTACTACATCGACAAAGCTGCAAATTCCAATAATCTGTGCCTAATATAGTGTCCATATTCTGTGGGTTTCTGTGACATATACAGTCCTGCGTCCGAAAACAGTGTCTGTATTGCAAATTCCAATAATCTGGGCCTAATATAGTGTCCATAATCTGTGTTGTTTTGTAACCAATACTGTACTATATCTGCAAACAGTGTCTGTATTGCAAATTCCAATAATCTGGGCATAATAGAGTGTCCATATTCTGTGGGTTTCTGTGACATATACGGTACTGCATCTGAAAACAGTGTCTGTATTGCAAATTCCAATAATCTGGGCCTAATATAGTGTCCATATTCTATGGGTTTCTGTGACATATACTGTCACTGCATCCAACAACAGTGTCTGTATTGTAAATTCTAATAATCTGGGCCTAATATAGTGTCCATATTCTGTGGGGTTCTGTGACATATACTGTCCTGCATCCGAAAACAGTGTCTATATTGCAAATTCTCAATAATCTGTGCCTAATATATTGTCCATATTCTGTGGGTTTCTGTGACATATACAGTCCTACATCCGAAAACAGTGTCTGTATTGCAAATTCCAATAATCTGGGCCTAATAGTGTCCATAATCTGTGGTGTTCTGTAACCAATACTGTACTACATCTGCAAACAGTGTCTGTATTACAAATTCCAATAATCTGGGCCTAATATAGTGTCCATAATCTGTGATGTTCTGTAACCATATATTGTACTGCATCCAAAAACTGTTTCTGTATTGCAAATTGCAATAATCTGTGCCTAATATAGTGTCCATATTCTGTGGGTTTCTGTGACATATACTGTCCTGCATCCGAAAACAGTGTCTGTATTGCAAATTCCAATAATCTGGGTCTAATAGTGTCCATAATCTGTGGTGTTCTGTAACCAATACTGTACTACATCTGCAAACAGTGTCTGTATTACAAATTCCAATAATCTGGGCCTAATATATAGTGTCCATATTCTGTGGGTTTCTGTGACATATACTGTCCTTATCCGAAAACAGTGTCTTTAGTGGACAGTAAAACAATCTGTGCCAAATCTAGGCGAGCACTTAGGGACGGGGATGTGGGCGTGATGCTGATGGTGCAAGCAGAGGCCGTGGTCCTGGGCGCAATGAAACTGTGCCTGCTGCCAGATCACCAGAAAAAGAAAACATCCACTGTACCCAGCTTCATGTCCAACTTAGCTGGGTGGTGCAGGACAACACTGACCAAGAAGGACCAGTGCGAACAGTTGGTCGGTTGGATTGCTGAAGATAATGCTTCCAGTCGGTTAAGCACCACTCTATCTTCCACCAGGTCCAGTCTATGTAGCCAAGAGTCTGGTCAACCGAATGCTCACTCTGATCATCCTTCCTCCCACCATGAAGAGGCTTGCCAAATGAGTGATCCCACACTCGGTATTCCGAGGAGCTCTTTCCAACGCCATTATTAGATTTGGCCCTTTCGCCCAGCACGCTTCAAGAGGGAACAGAGATATGTACCCTGATTCCCAACCTCTTGAGCCTTTACAGTCTCAAGAAGATGACAGTGGTGTACGGCAATCATTTGTTCACGAGTTGGATGATGATCAGACACAGTTGCCAATCACTGAGGTTGTAGTTAGGTCAAGTCAGGAGGATGAGCAGAGTGAGGAAGTGGAAGAGGAGGTGGTGGACGATGAAGTTACTGACCCAACATGGGAAGGTCAAAAGCTGAGCGAGGACAGCAGTACAGAGGGGAGGGATCCGTAGCACCGCAACAGTCTGGAAGAGGCAGTCGAGTTGCAAAGGGAGGTCGAATTATACCGTACAGGCCCGCAACCTTTCACTGAGCACCCCATGCATAAATCTACCTTGCCAAGGGGTAGGTGTTCTGCAGTATGTCACTTTTTGAGGAAAGTGCAGACGACAAAAGAGTGGTAGTTTGCAACCTGTGCTGTACCAAAATTAGCCGGGCGTGAACACTAGCAACCTTACCACCACCAGCATGATCTGCCACATGGCAACCAAGGACCCTAATAAGTGGGCCTGGGTCCACAAACTGGGTCTGCGAGTTACACCACTGCCTCCTCTTCCCCTGTCTTCCCTCCTCTGCCGCCTTCTCCACCACTTCCACCTCCAGCAGAAGTCTGCCATCAGTCGCCAGCTGGAAACAGTGCAGCACTGCTGTGGTAAGTGCCAACAGGCTGTGCTGAAGCTGATCTGCTTAAGGGACAAACATCCTCAGTGCCTTACAACTACTGGGTGTCCAAGCTGGACATGTGGCACGAACTTGCGCTCTACGCCTTGGTGGTGCTGTCCTGCCCTGCAGCCAGCGCTTTGTCTGAGCGTGTATTTAGTGCTGCTGCTGGCATTATAACAGATAAGCGTATCGGCTGTTCCCATGGAAATGCTGACAGGTTTACTCAGATAAAATGAACAAGGTCTGGATTGCACCTGACTTTCAAACTCCACCAGAGGAGAGCTGAGCTGATGATGAACATAAAGGCAATTTAAATCTATCACTTATAATGTACTTAATCTACTGTAGTGTATTCTCACGCACCTTTTCCACCACAAGAAAGAGTATATGGTTGAATCTTGTTTTCTCCTCCTCATCCGCATCCATATTATATATATTCCCTCCACTCTATTTTTTATAGGGTCAGCTCAACTGCAGGCGCTCAACTGAATTTTGTTTGTTTTAGAGCGTTAGATGTACAGCAGGCACTCACATATAATGTTTTAGAGCATCATTTGAGCAGCATGCACTCACATGTAATGTTTTAGAGCATCAGCTGAACAGCATGCACTTGCATATAATGTTTTAGAGCGTCAGCTTAACTGCAGACATTCACATATAATGTTCTAGAGCATCAGTTCACCTGCAGTCACTCGCATATAATGTTTTAGAATGTTAGCTCACCTGCAGGCACTCGCATATAATGTTTTAGAGCATCAGCTCACCAGCAGACACTCACATATAATGTTTTAGAGCACCAGCTCACCAGCACGCCTCGCCCCTAATGTTTTAGATGGTCACCAGCAGGCCCTTGCTCCAAATGTTTTTGAGGGTAACCAGCAGGCCACCAATCATAATTTTCAAGGGTGTGTATGATGCCCTCCTTTTATGTATAATAAAGGGTATATTGAAGTGCTGGTTCCTTTTAATTTTTGGCAGCTCTTTCACTTAGTGCATAGGCTTTATGAGTGTAGGAGTCCCACTACCTGAACAATTGTACCACAATGTGAATGAGGCCCTCCTTTATGTGATATACAGGCTGTTTCGAGGTGCCTCTTGCTTGTAATTGTTGGCAGCACTTGCACTTTATATACAATTGAATATACAGGAAAGAATGTCTGTCTGTAAAAGTGGCGTACATCTTGGACAATATCGTTCCCAGCAGCGACCTGGGAGTCCAAGATGCATCCAGACATCGTCCCCATGCTGTTCCTGATCCATTTTGGTGGTGTTTTTGTCACTTTCTGACAACTGCCAATGGACCAGGCACCATCCCCGCTTCAGAGTAGGGGGTTTCTGGTTGTCTCCTATTGACTTCCATTATACTCGGTGCTTGGTCTAGAACACTAATATGGCAATGTGTTTGGGCTGAATACTTTGGTGCTCGATCATCACTAGGAGGGACCTTGTGCAGGTCAATGTTAAGGGAACGCTGCTTTTGAGATCACTTTTAAGGGGTCAGTATATTGAGGAGTTCACTGTTAAGGGTGCAAAACGCTGTGGGGGTCTTTGTTAAGTGGGAAGGCTATTGTGGAGTTCAATATTAAGAGGGCAGTGCCCGTTGGAGGTCACTGTTAAGGTATAGATTGCTGTGGAGGGTCATTGTAAAGGGTGCAGGCCACTGGGGAGGTCAGTGCGAAGGGTGGCAGTGTACTGTGGAGGTCATTTTTAAGGGGTGGGGTGCTATAGAGGTGACTTAAAGAGAATGGGCGCTGTGGAGGTCACTGTTAGGGGACAGACTAATGTGGAAGCCAATGTTATGGATCGGTGCCCTGTGGAGGTCATTGTTAAGGGGTAGATAGCTGTGGAGGTTCACTGCAATGGATGTGGGGTACTGTGGAGGTTTCTTTTAAAGGAATGGGTGCTGTGGAGGTCACAGTTAATGTGTCGGAGCATTGTGGAAGTCAATGTTAATAAGGGCAATGTGCTTTGAGGTCACTGTTAAGGGGGCATGCTCTGTAACAGTCACTGTTAAGGGTGGGCCTATGTGCAGGTAACTGTTAAGGGGTGGGGCACTGTAGAGGTTACTATTAAGGAGTGGGGCATTGTGAAATGACTGTTAAAGAGCAGGTCATTGCGGAGTTCACTGTTAAGGGAGGATCACTGTGTAGGTCAGTGTAAAAGTAGTGCTGTAAAGTCAAAGTTAAGTATGTGGGCTTCTGTGGAGGTAATTATTAAGGGAAGGGGTGCTGTAGAGGCCACTGTTATATCTTTTAACCTCACACTCAAGCATTAAATGAAATAGTCTCGAAATATACTCATGCTGAAATATACTCAACCGGCCCATAAAACGCACAGGGTTTTGAGCTAATGGTTGTCTGTGGCTTCAGAAGTTGGTAAGTAGTACTGGCTGCTGGATTGAAGAGTAATTCTATTGTTAAACAATGCCTACACTTCGATAGGACTACTACAGTGAGCGGGGACCGGTGCAATAGAATACAGTGACTGCAGCAGGCCCCGCTGCCATTCCTAAACCAGATGCCGGCCCCAGCCCCTCCCTATCACAGTAATTTAGTACATAAGGCTTAAAAAGACATCTGTCCATCCAGTTTGGCCTGTCATCCTGCTAGTTGATCCAGAGGAAGGCAAAAACAAAAACCTGTGAGGTAGAAGCCAATTTTCTCCATCAGAAAACTCCTGGATCAACGACCTCTCTCTAGTAGCTATAGCCTGTAATATTATTATACTCCACAGATACATCCAGGCCGCTCTTGAATTCCTTTATTGTACTCACCATTACCCCCTACTTAGGCAGAGAGTTCCGTAGTCTCACTGCTCTAACCGTAAAGAATCCTCTTCTATGTTTGTGTACCTTCTTTCCCTCAGACGCAGAGGATGTCCCTCATCACAGTCACAGTCCTGGGGATAAATAGATGATGGGAGAGATCTCTGTACTGACCCCTGATATATTTATACATAGTTATTAGATCTCCCCTCAGTCATCTTTTTCTAAAGTAAATAACCCTAATTTTGATAATCTTTCAGGGTACTCTAGTTGCCCCCATTCCAGTTATTACTTTAGTTGCCCTCCTCTGAACCCTCTCCAGCACTGCTATGTCTGCCTAGTTCAGTACTCGATGTCTGGTCTGACTAGCGATTTTTAAAGTGATATGACTATATATGATATATATATATATATATATATATATATATATTCATTCTACAGAGCAGATATAATAGAAAGATAGAAAGAAATCCATGTTACTGTAACTGCCCAAATTCTCATGTCAATAAAGTTGTTTTTATTTCAATGTAGCATCACTTTTGTAAGCTATAAGAATTAGCTGTTTTTAAACTTCCATTGAAATATTACCTTCAGAAGAACAAATAACTATTTCATTTTAATAACTACTTTTACAAAAGATCATAATCATTTTTTTAGACAAAAGCCAATGCTATTATTTTCTTAAAGCTATTTCAATTGCTAGCTTTCAAACTCCTTTGTAGCCCAGACAATCATAGTTGACAGAGGTATATTTTAAACATGTTTACAAGGACATTATTTCCACTTACAAAAGATATTTTAAAAAATCCATGAATAGCGGTACAGTTCAGTACTTTATACTTATATGGTTACGTTACACCATGAATTTAAAAGTTTATATTAATACCCAGCTTCTATTGTCTGTTTTTAATGTGAAGAGTAAAATAAAATGTTTTATTTTTCTATTTGACTTTTTTGCTCCAAAGCTGCACATTTTGAAAAGGAAGTTTAAACCATAGCTGGCCATTTGGAGGCCGTGAAGGACTATGGGGCACATTTATTAAGACCAGTGTTTTAGAGCGCAGATCTTAACAAACCCCTAAGCCAACGGTGGTTCCGTTTCCATAACTTCGGCAAATCCTCCCCCAGTTCTAAAATGTAAGACAGCTTCCAAGCCTTCTTACATTTAGACCCTTTTCTATGCCTGAAACAGGCGTAGAAAATGGTAAATGAGATGTACCTCCTGGCCCCTCTCCTTCCCGCCCACATCACACCCAGTTTATTTAGACCTGGCGCGAGCAGGAGAATTTGGAGATTGTGGAGCAAGTAGATGTAAATAACATGATGTTCACATGCTGCAGATTTGTTGAAGAAATTTCAACTGACAATTAGTTCCATTCATATGAAAGGGGTTATATTGGTGCTGATAGATAGATTTCTGAATGGGACGGTTGCAGAAATTTTTGCTAGAAATGTACTGTATATGAATATACACTCACAGTTTTTGTGTTTATTCGTAGAGATGAGCTAATATTAACTTATTCCTCTGTATGTATTTTAGGGCATAGTTACTAAGCATTTTTCCCCTTCTTTGATCATCACCTTCCAGGACTATATATATATATTATTTTTCTCTGTAGATGCAGCTGTATTAGCGCATGTTTTTGTCAGACAAGTTGTAGTTTTAATAGCAACATTTTGGTTTACCCGAACGTCATGATTAGAGATGATCGAATCAAAGCTGACAAAGTGGAATTTGATCAGAATTTCAGGAATTATTTGATTCAGCACCTAATCCGAACTTCCTCACACTTAGTAGTAACGAATCACATTTTTCCTAAAATGGCTGCTGCATGTGTGAGGACAAGGAGCAAGGAACTCTGTAAAGGCAGGATCACCCATAATGCCATGAATGCAGCCAGTCAGCAGCCAGCCAGCCCTATTATGTCACAGCTACAGATGAGCGAACACCTGGAAGTTCGGGTTCAGGAAGTTCGGCCGAACTTCCGAAAATGTTCGGGTTCGGGATCCGAACTCGGCCAGAACTTTATAGTGAACCCGAACCCCATTAAAGTCAATGGGGACCCAAACTTTTAGGCACTAAAAGGCTGTAAATAGTCCAGGAACAGGCTAGAGGGCTGCCAAAGGCAGCAAAATGTAGTAAATCCCTGCATCCACTCCAGACAGAGGAGAGAGGTCCCACAGCAAGGAATAATGCGTCATATCACCCACCAACTGGAGAAGGCCACTTTCAGTTATTTCGCCCAGCACCCAGACAGAGGAGAGGTCCCAGAGCAAGGAATCATGCGTCATATCACCCACCACTGGAGAAGGCCACTTTCAGTTATTTCGGCCCAGCACCCAGACAGAGGAGAGAGGTCCCACAGCAAGGAATCATGCGTCATATCACCCACCACTGGAGAAGGCCACTTTCAGTTATTTGGCCCAGCACCCAGACCGAGGATACAGGTCCCACAGCAAGGAATCATGCGTCATATCACCCACCACTGGAGAAGGCCACTTTCAGTTATTTCGGCCCAGCACCCAGACAGAGGAGAGAGGTCCCACAGCAAGGAATCATGCGTCATATCACCCACCACTGGAGAAGGCCACTTTCAGTTATTTCGGCCCCAGCACCCAGACAGAGGAGAGAGGTCCCACAGCAAGGAATCATGCATCATATCACCCACCACTGTAGAAGGCCACTTTCAGTTATTTATGCCAGGCACCCAGACAGAGGAGAGGGTCCCACAGCAAGGAATCATGCGTCATATCACCAACCACTGGAGAAGGCCACTTTCAGTTATTTAGGCCAGGCACCCAGACCGAGGAGAGAGGTCCCACAGCAAGGAATCATGTGTCATATCACCCACCACCGGAGAAGGCCACTTTCAGTTATTTCGGCCCTACCACCCAGACAGAGGAGAGGTTCATTCAACTTTGGAGTTGCACCGCAAGATCATGGTAAAGTTAAAAACATGAGGATTCAATAAAGAAGTGCCCGGAGTACAAGAATACATGGTTGAGGGGAGGCAGTTATAAATGTCTATTCTGCACAAGGGAGGCACAGGTCCTGTGGGATCCATGCCTGGTTCATTTTTATGAGCGTCAGCTTGTCCACGTTGGCTGTGGACAGGCGGCTGCGTTTGTCAGTAATGCCCCTGCCATGCTGAATACCGTTCAGACAAAGCGCTGGCCGCCGGGCAGGCCAGCACCTCCAAGGCAAAGAATGCTAACTCTGGCCACGTGGACAATTTGGAGACCCAGAAGTTGAATGGGGCCGAACCATCAGTCAGTACGTGGAGGGGTGTGCAGACGAACTTTTCAACCATGTTAGTGAAATGCTGCCTCCTGCTAACACGTTCCGTATCAGGTGGTGGTGCAGTTAGCTGTGGAGTGGAGACAAAACTTTTCCACATTTCTGCCATGCTAACCCTGCCCTCAGAGGAGCTGGCCGTGACACAGCTGCGTTGGCGACCTCTTGCTCCTCCTCTGCCTTCGCCTTGGGCTTCCAACTGTTCCCCTGTGACATTTGGGAATGCTCTCAGGAGCGCCTCTACCAGCGTGCGCTTGTACTCGCGCATCTTCCTATTACGCTCCAGTGCAGGAAGTAAGGTGGGCACATTGTCTTTGTACCAGGGATC
>JAKVIS010005685.1:0-11539 GCA_033119425.1 Bufotes viridis | reverse complement strand
AGCCAGCACCCGTTGCTCATGGAACAGGCTCAGCGCTGTTACCTTCTGCATACAAATCCTTACTCATAACAACGTACATCTTTGTGATTATGGGTGAAGGGGTTAACCCCCCCTCTCTAATCCTCCTCTCCCATTTTATTCCACTTTCCTTCTTCCCTTATCAATTTGTCTCTCTCTCACCCCCCAAGTTTTACATAAACCCTAAGATATACAGTTATGTCCCTAGCGTGTTATAAATATTAATGTCTGTAGCATGTAGGAGGAACATATTATCACACCTCTGACTTTTTACAGGTGACAGATGCCCAGTAAAACGGTGGAACCTGACATATTCCCTGGTCAACCACAAGAAAAGAGCCACAAGACAGGTAATTAATATTTTTATTAATTACTGATAATAATCAGGCTAGACGTGAGATCTAGTTTTGAAGTATCTTCCTGATACATTTGGATATCCAGTATGTGGTTTCCATATGTATATCATATACAGACATTTCTATTATAACACAACCATATCTCACGCATAGAGCTAAGGAAGCTTCTTTTTCCTTACTTCTATAATCAGGAAAAGCCATGTCTTTTAACCTCTTAAGGACGCAGGGCGTACATGTACGCCCTAGCGTCCTGGTACTTAAGGACTCAGGGCGTAAATGTACGCCCTGAGAAGATCCGATCACCGCTGCGCACGTGGCGGTGATCGGAACAGGATGCCTGCTGAAATCATTCAGCAGGCATCCTGTGACAATGCCGAGGGGGGTCCTGTGACCCCCCCGTGTCGGCGATCGCAACAAACCGCAGGTCAATTCAGACCTGCGGTTTGTTGCGCTATGTAGTCTCTGATCCCGCGGTCTATGACCGCGGGATCAGAGACTAAAATCTGCCCCTTATTGTAAATTTTAACCCCCTGCACCTCGCCATCTTAGTGTCCCCCGGGCGGTGCAGGGGGATTGGGCGGTGCTGCGGGTGGGCGGCGCGAGGCGGGCGGTGCGGCAGGCGGGATCGCAGTGCGATCCCCGCCCGCCTCCTTTCAATGCATTTCCCTGGTGTCTAGTGGGTATAGCAGGGGGTCAGCACATTGCTGACCCCCTGCTATAAACTGCTGACATCTGTGCTGCAGATGTCAGCAGTTTAACCCTTCTATACCGCGGTCCGTACGGACCGCGGTATAGAAGGTGTTAACATGGAGAGAGCTGCCTCCCTCTCCCATCGGGGGCTGCCGTACCTTTGCAGCCCCCGATGGGATAGGATGGTAGAGGAGAGAGCTCACCTCTCTTCCCATCACCCGCTGCTCTGTAATGGCAGCGGGTGATGAGCTACCATGGCAGCAGGACGCTTTCAGAAGCGTCCTGCTTGCCATGGTATAGTAACTCTGGTCAGACTTCTGCTAAAGGCAGAAGTCTGACCAGACTGTGAAAAGTAAAAAATACAGTGCAGTACACTATATAGTGTACTGTACTGTATTATATAGACACCAGATCCACTGGATCTACAAGAACCAAGTGGGTCTGGGTCAAAAAAATGTCAAAAAAGTGAAAGAAAAAGTAAAAATCTGAAAAATACATATCACTGAATAAAAATTAAAGAAAAACAAATAAACTACACATATTAGGTATTGCCGCGTCCGTAAAAATCTCCTCTATAAAAATATCACGTGACCTAACCCCTCACGCAAATACCGTAAAAAAATCACAAAAAAATGGTGTAAAAAGCCATTTTTGTCACCTTGCATCACAAAAGTGTAATACCAAGTGATCAAAAAGGCGTATGCCTCCCAAAATAGTACCAATAAAACCGCCATCTCATCCCGCAAAAAATGAGTCCTTATATAGGACAATCGCCCAAAAAATAAAAAAATATGGCTCTCAGACTATGGAGACACTAAAACATAATTTTTTTTTCTAAAATGCTATTATTGTGTTAAAGTAAAATAAATAAATAAAAAGTATACATATTATGTATCGTCGCGTCCGTAAAAACCTGCTCTATAAAAATATCACATTATCTAACCCCTCAGGTAAATACTGTTAAAAAATAAAATAAAAACAATGTAAAAAAACATTTGTCACCTCACATCTCAAAAACTGTAATAGCAAGCGATCAAAAAGTTATATGCACCCAAAAATAGTGCCAATCAAACCGTCATCTCATCCCGCAAAAATGATACCCCACATAGGACAATCACCCCCCAAAAAAAAAAATAGGGCTCTCAGACTATGGAGACACTAAAACATGATTTGTTTTGTTTTAAAAAATGATAATATTGTGTAAAACTTAAATAAATAAATAAAAAGTATACATATTTGGTATCGGCGCGTCCGTCGCAACCTGCTCTATAAAAATAACACATCACCGAACCCCTCAGGTGAACACAAAAAAAAAAAAATACGGTGTCAAGAGCCATTTTTGTCACCTTACATCACAAAAGTGTAATAGCAGGCGACCAAAATGTCATATGCACCCCAAGATAGTTCCAATCAAACCGCCATCTCATCCCGCAAAAAATGAGCCCCTACATAAGACAGTCGCCCAAAAAAAAAAAATATATATGGCTTTCAGAATGTGAAGACACTAAAAAATCATTTTTTCAAAAATGCTTTATTATGTAAAACTGAAACAAAACCCCCAAAAAGTAGCCATATTTGGTATTGCCGCGTCCGTAGCAACCTGCTCTATAGAAATAGCACACAATCTAACCTGTCAGTTCAACGATGTAAATAACAAAAATAAAAACGGTCCGAAAATAGCTATTTTTTGCAAATTTTCCATTTTAATCAATTTTTCCAGTAAAAAAGCAAGGGTTAACAGCCAAACAAAACTCAATATATATTGCCCCGATTCTCTAGTTTGCAGAAACACCCCATATGTGGTCGTAAACTGCTGTATGGCCAAATGGCAGGGCGTAGAAGGAAGGGAACGCCATATGGTTTTTGGAAGGCAGATTTTGCTGGACTGGTTATTTGACACCATGTCCCATTTGAAGCCCCCCTGATGCACCCCTACAGTAGAAACTCCAAAAAAGTGACCCCATTTTGGAAAGTACGGGATAAGTTGGCAGTTTTGTTTGTATTATTTTAGGGTAAATATGATTTTTGGTTGCTTTATATTACACTTTTTTTGAGGCAAGGTAACAGAAAATAGAAATTCCGAAATTTCATCTCCATTTGCCAATAACTCTTGTGGAACACCTAAAGGGTTAACAAAGTTTGTAAAATCAGTTTTGAATACCTTGAGGGGTGTAGTTTCTTAGATGGAGTCACTTTTTTGGAGATTCTACTCTAGTGGTGCATCTGGGGGCTTCAAATGGGACATGGTGTCAAAAATCCAGTCCAGCAAAATCCGCCTTCCAAAAACCATATGGCGTTCCCTTCCTTCTGTGCCCTGCCATACAGCAGTTTACGACCACATATGGGGTGTTTATGAAAACTACAGAATCGGAGCAATAAAAATAGAGTTTTGTTTGGCTGTTAACCCTTGCTTTGTTACTGGAAAAAATGGATTCAAACGGAAAATTTTCCAAAAAATCTAAATTCTGAAATTTTATCTCCATTTGCCATTAACTCTTGTGGAAAATCTAAAGGGTTAATGACGTTTGTAAAATCAGTTTTGAATACCTTGAGGGGTGTAGTTTCTAGAATGGGGTAATTTTTGGATGGTTTCTATTATGTAAGCCTCACAAAGTGACTTCAGACCTGAACTGGTCCCTAAAAAGTGGGTTTTTGAAAATTTCTGAAAAATTTCAAGATTTGCTTCTAAACTTCTAAGCCTTGTAACGTCCCCAAAAAATAAAATGGCATTCCCAAAATGATTGATACATGAAGTAGACATATGGGGAATGTAAATCAATAACTTTTTTGGGCGGTATTACTATGTATTATAGAAGTAGAGAAATTGAAACTTGGAAAATTGCTAATTTTTCCAAATTTTTGGTAAATTTGATATTTTTTTATAAATAAAAATAAAAATTTTCGACTAAATTTTACCAGTGTCATGAAGTACAATATGTGACGAAAAAACAATCTCAAAATGGCCTGGATAAGTAAAAGCGTTTTAAAGTTATCACCACATAAAGTGACACTGGTCAGATTTGCAAAAAATGGCCGAGTCCTTTAGGTGAAATAGGGCTGAGTCCTTAAGGGGTTAATTAGGATAAACTTGTAGTGTTTTTTGTAATCATAAAATGAGGGTATGCCCATTGTTATCACTAACACCTTGTAGGTGGGAGGTTGGGGCCAGGATTCTGTCTAGCACCCCACCATCCTTTTTATCGTGCTCCATCTCACCCTTTCTCCATCTCTCCCCTTTCAGTCTCTGTCCCTTTCTCTAACCCCTTAAAGTTAAAGCCCATTTTCATATTTGCGTTTTATTTTTTTCCTCCCCATCTTCCAAGAGAAACAACTTTTAAAATGTTCCATATGCATAGCCAAATTAGGGCTTATTTTTTTTGCGGGACAAGTTGTATTTTCGTCCGCTTTTTTTACATGAAAACTTAAGGCCCGGTAGAGAGCTAGAATCTGCGCCCTTCTGATTGGTTGTCACATACACCAGAATAGAACACTATTGTGGTCCGTGAGATTCTGACACGCTCCCTGCTGAGCTGCGCCTTGTGCAGAGCGTTTCAGGTGGTTGACCATGACAGCCTAAAGACCCAGGGCTGTCATGGTTTTCGACAGAAGCCCCATGATTTTGCTGTAGGGGCTCAGACCGAAATGCGGAGGGAGCCCCCTCCTTCACCACACATATATCTTTTTTTTTTTTTTTTTTGATTTTCAAAATATTTATTGTAGAATAAAAGTGAACATGACAGAGAGACATATTATGTTATCAAAAACACGGGTACGCAGACCCAAATCACAGAAAATACAAATAGTACTTTCTTAGTACAAAGCCTGAACAACCAGGGCGAGTCCCGGCGAGAGTCCAGTTCGGATTTTGGTGGGCCTGCACATCCACGGGATTGCAAATAGGGCGTTATATGTCTCAAGGGACAGGAGTCCCGCTAAAAGACCAATAGTGACAACAGAAACATAAAACAAATAGACCAATAAACAAATGAACAGGGGGGGGGGGAGATTAGGGGAAGACAGGAATGGAGGGGGGCGGATGGGGGTGAAGATAGAGAGTGTAGGACCAGATCATGGATATCATGTGACGGGGATCACTAAATAGAACAATGAGGAGTTTCCTATGAGAGTAGCGAGGCGCGGTAGATACGCCATGAGGACCATGTCGATTGAAATACTGCAGTTGTTCTCATCTCCCAACTGACTATCTGCTCCAACCTATAAATGCTATCACATTTGGACAACTATTGTGTCAGTACAGGAGCATCTGCAGATTTCCATTTGTGAGCTATCAGGACTCTGACAGCAACTAAGAGTGTAGAGATTATGGTCTTCATATGTCTATTGACCTTCATGTCCAGCGTCAGGCCCAATAGGCACAATTTAGCTGTGGGGGTACACTTGGTTTTGCTGATTGAGGAGAGGGTGGAACAGATTGCACTCCAGAATGTCGAGATTTTTGGACAGTCCCACCAAATGTGGAGAAAAGTACAGATACTGGCGTGACATCTCCAGCAAAGAGGATCGACAGTCGGATAAATTGAGTGGAGACGTTCTGGAGTGTAGTACCATCTAGTCAGCATTTTGTACACATTCTCCTGTAGCCGCACACACCTGGAGACTCTAGGAGGCGAGGCCAACAGGACCTTCTTTTCCAAAGGCGTAAATTGCAATGTTAGGTCACCTTCCCATTTATCAAGAAACAGATATTTCTGTGGGCTCATGAGAGAGACCATTATCGCATACAGTTTCGATATTTTTTTCTTAGGGTCAGCTGCTGCTAGGACAAGGGATTCAAATTGAAAAGAGGCTATAAGGGGTGTACTTAGGCTTTTATGCAGGATACGTTTAATAGTATGTTTCTGCATAAAAGAAAGGCACTGTAGCTGAGGGTGAGATAACTGGTCATCTAAAGAGAAGTCAGAGTCAGCGCCCAATAGATCTACCAGCGGCAGGGTGATCTTAGAGCTATCCTTCGGAAGGGAATCCCTGAATGCCTTAGATGATGACCAGAGGACGTCTCTAACCTGATACGCAGGGGACATATCAGTAGAAGATAGCAGATGGGGTGCTAGGCACGAGTGCCAAAGGGATATGGTTGCCCTAGTCATGTGGCTTAGAGAAGGGAAATCTTTTGATAGGGAAGTGACCTGTCTATAAAGAAGAGCTCTAATCGTGGTATCTGCCATACCGTTTTCCAATTCCAGGTCTAATCTATCTGGAGGGAATCTGAACCACTCTAGGCATCGCTGAGCTTGTATTGCTTTGTAATATAGGGACACATCCGGTAATCCCATCCCACCTCTAGAACTATGTTGGATCAACAGATTATGAGGGAGCCTCGGTCTACGTTTATTCCAAAGAAAGGTAGCGATCAGCTTTTTGACAGACGAGAAAAATTAGGTAGGTAAAGAGATAGGTAGTGTCTGCATGTAGTATAAAACCTTCGGCAGTAGGACCGACTTGATCAATGTCCTCCTGCCAAACCAGGATGTGAATGGTACGTCCCAGGCGTCGATAGTTTTTTGAAGGGCCAGAATGAGAGGTTTGAAGTTATCATTGTATAGATTTTGGGGATCAGCTGTAATATTAACCCCTAAAAACTTAATCGACGTGGATGACCACAAGTAAGGAGTTTTAATTTGAAGGAAGGCTTGGCGTTGCCTGCTAAGGGTGACGTTTAGTACTTGAGATTTACTAGGATTGATTAAAAAATTTGACAGCTGTCCAAATTTCTCAAATTGGGAACAGACAGCAGGGAAGGCCTCCTCCGGGTTGGTTATAATGAGTAGCAGATCGTCTGCAAATGCTGCTAACTGATGGTGTTTCCCTTGAATTGTCACTCTTTTTATGTCTCCATCCTGTCGTATGGCTTGGAGAAGACGAGAAATAGAAAGGGCGACAGGGGGCACCCCTGCCTCGTGCCATTACTTGTCTTGAAAACAGGAGAAAGAATTCCATTGACCCGTACTTGGGTTCACATACATGGACATAATAGCTGTGACAAATTGTTCTGGGATGCCGAATTTAAGCAGGGCCCGGCGTCTGTCCCCAATAGAGCTAACGGGACATTATGTCGTCTGGCAAAATGTATTATGTTCACTAGTCTCGTCGTGTTCATCCTGCCTTCCCGGCCAGCCACAAATCCCACCTGTTCAGCGTTTATTAAGGACGACAGGAACTGCTGTAGCCGTGTTGCCAGCAGTTTAGCGAATATCTTCAGGTCAATATTAAGAAGAGAGATGGGTCTATAGCTGGCGCAGGAGGCAGGGTCTTTCCCCTCTTTAGGAAGGATAGTGATCATAGCGGCAAGCATTTGTGGGGGAAGAGGGGAAGAACATAATACCGCATTGCAGAGGTCCAGCAGCCGGGGCATCAGGATATCCTGAAATGTCCTGTAATACGAAACGGATAGGCCATCAGGACAGGCGCTTTTATGGAGGGGAAGGCTCTTAAGTGTACTGGATAGTTCTTGTGGCGTGAATGGTTGCAAAAGATCTTGAGCTTGGGCATTGGTGAGTGAGGGGAGACACAGTTTAGATAGCCAGTTATCTATGGTATCACTTCTCTGTTGTTTACAGAAGGTGTCCTCAGCTATATGCAGCTATCTCTATGAAACCCTTTATCTGAGCAGTTCAATGACGGAGTTTGGCCCCATCGCTGATGCTGGTAATTCTGACTGTACATTATTATACAGCCAGCACCAGTCGTGTATGGAGCGGGCTCAGCGCAGTAACCTGCTCCATACAAGCCCTTACGCATTATAACGTACATGTACGTGATTATGCGTGAATGGGTTAATCCCCCACACCCACCCACTCTAATTCCCCTATCCCACTATTGTGGTCCAAAAGATTATGACCCTCTGCTTGCTAAGCTGTGCCTCGTGCTGAGTTTTGCAGGCTGTTAACCAAGACAGCCCGAGGACCCTTTCTAAAGGTCCATGGCTGGCATGGTAACTAATTGGATCTCCATGATTCCACTGCTGGGGCTTGGTATGGAAGGCAGATGGAGCTCCATCCCTTTGCCTGACCCCGCACATGCAGCTAACTCTACTAAACGTGGCATCTGAGATATTAAATGACCGAGTTTGAGGTCATCGCGGATCTAATCATTTTGGCTGGGATGTATTGTACAGCAAGCATCCATCATGTATGGAGAGGGCTTAGCGCAGTAACCTGCACCATACAACCCCTTATGCTTAATTAGGACCATGAACATGATTATGCGTGAAGTAGTTAATTCCCCTCTCCCATTATTGTAGTCCATGAGATTATAATATTCTGCCTGCTGAGCTGCCATGACAGCCTAAAGACCCAGGGCTGTCATGGTTTTCGACAGGAGCCCCATGATTTTGCTGTAGGGGCTCAGACCGAAATGCGGAGGGAGCCCCCTCCTTCACCACACATATATCTTAATTGCTATTGAACGTGGCATGTGAGCAGTTAAAGGACCAGGTTGTGTGACATAGCCGATCCTGGTCATTCTGTTCATGTGCCGGCTGTGTTTTACAGCCAGAATCTAATGTGTTTGGAGTTAGATCAGAGCAGTAGCCTGCTCCATGCAACCACTTATGCATAATACCGTACATGTACGCGATTATGCATAAAAGGGTTATTCCCCCATATCTAATCCCCTCTCCCACTATTGTGGTCCATGAAATTTTGAAACTCTGCCTGCTAAGGTGTCCCTTGCGCACTGTTTTATAGGCAGTTAATCATGATAGCCCGAAGCCTTTTAAAAGGCCCAGAACTGTCATGGTAACTGGTTGGATATCTGTAATTTTGCTGCCAGGGCTTGGATAGAAAGGCAGAAGGAGCCTTCTTCCTCTGTCTTACCCCATATATGCAGCTATCTCTATGAAACCCTTAATCTGAGCAGTTCAATGACGGAGTTTGGCACCATCGCTGATGCTGGTAATTCTGACTGTACCTTATTATACAGCCAGCACCAGTCGTGTATGGAGCGGGCTCAGTGCAGTAACCTTCTCCATACAAGCCCTTACGCATTATAACGTACATGTACGTGATTATGCGTGAATGGGTTAATCCCCCACACCCACCCACTCTAATACCCCTATCCCACTATTGTGGTCCAAAAGATTATGACCCTCTGCTTGCTAAGCTGTGCCTCGTGCTGAGTTTTGCAGGCTGTTAACCAAGACAGCCCGAGGACCCTTTCTAAAGGTCCATGGCTGGCATGGTAACTAATTGGATCTTCATGATTCCACTGCTTGGGCTTAGTCTGGAAGGCAGATGGAGCTCCCTCCCTTTGCCTGACCCCACACATGCAGCTAACTCTACTAAACGTGGCATCTGAGATATTAAATGACCGAGTTTGAGGTCATCGCGGATCTAATCATTTTGGCTGGGATGTATTGTACAGCAAGCATCCATCATGTATGGAGAGGGCTTAGCGCAGTAACCTGCACCATACAACCCCTTATGCTTAATTAGGACCATGAACATGATTATGCGTCAAGTGGTTAATTCCCATCTCCCATTATTGTAGTCCATGAGATTATAATATTCTGCCTGCTGAGCTGTTCCTCGTGCATGGTTTTACAAGCACTTAACAATGACAGCCCAAAAACCCTGTCTGAAGGTCTAGGGCTGTCATGCTAACTGGTTGGAGCTCCCTGATTTCACAGCAGGGGCTTAGATCGGGAGGTAGAGGGAGCACCCTCCTTCTGACCAATCCCACATGTGCCGTTGTTTTTAGGAAACATGGCATCTAAGCGGTTAAATGACCTGGTTTGGCTTCATTGCTGATCCTGGTCATTTTGGCTGGGCTGTATTATACAGCCAGCACCTGTCATTTAAGGAGCGGCCTAGGCACAGCAACCTGCGCCATACAACCCTTTACGCATAAATAAGAACATGAACATAATTATGCGTGGAGGGGTTAATCCCCCTAACTATTTTGCCTCTCCCACTTTTGTAGTCCATGAGATTATGATACTCTGCCTGGTAAGCTGTGCCATGCGCACAGTTTTACAGGCAGTTAACCATCACAGCCAGAAAACCATTTTTAAACGTCAAGGGCTGTCATGGTAACTGATTGGAGCTCTAAGATTCCTCAGCAGGAGCTTGAATCGGAAGGTACAGCGAGCACCCTCCCTTTGACTAAGCCCACATATGCCGCTATCTCTATTAAACACAGCATCTACGCGCTTAAATGGCCTTTGTTTGGAGTTATCGCCCATGCTTGCCATTTTGGCTACGTTGTTTTCTATAGCCAGCACCCGTTGCTCATGGAACGGGCTCAGTGCTGCTACCTGCTGCATACAACCCCTTACGCATAACCAGGTACATCTATGTGATTATGGGTGAAGGGGTTAATCCCCTCTCTAATCCTCCTCTCCCATTTTATTCCACTTTCCTTCTTCCCTTATCAATTTGTCTCTCTCTCACCCCCAAGTTTTACATACACCCTAAGATATACAGTTATGTCCCTAGCGTGTTATAAATATTAATGTCTGTAGCATGTAGCAGGAACATATTATCACACCTCTGACTTTTTACAGGTGACAGATGCCCAGTAAAACGGTGGAACCTGACATATTCCCTGGTCAACCACAAGAAAAGAGCCACAAGACAGGTAATTAATATTTATATTAATTACTGATAATAATCAGGCTAGACATGAGTTCTAGTCCTGAAGTATCTTCCTGATACATGTGGATATCCAGTATGTGGTTTCCATATGTATATCATATACAGACATTTCTATTATAACACAACCATATCTCACGCATAGAGCTAAGGAAGCTTCTTTTTCCTTACTTCTATAATCAGGAAAAGCCATGTCTTTAAATTAGGATAAACTTGTAGTGTTTTTTGTAATCATAAAATGAGGGTATGCCCATTGTTATCACTAACACCTTGTAGGTGGGAGGTTGGGGCCAGGATTCTGTCTAGCACCCCACTATCCTTTTTATCGTGCTCCATCTCACCCTTTCTCCATCTCTCCCCTTTCAGTCTCTGTCCCTTTCTCTAACCCCTTAAAGTTAAAGCCCATTTTCATATTTGCGTTTTATTTTTTCCTCCCCATCTTCCAAGAGCAACAACTTTTAAAATGTTCCATGTACATAGCCAAATTAGGGCTTATTTTCTTTGCGGGACAAGTTGTATTTTTGTCTGCTTTTTTTACATGAAAACTTAAGGCCCGGTAGAGAGCTAGAATCTGCGCCCTTCAGATCGCTTGTCACATACACCAGAATAGAGCACTATTGTGGTCCGTGAGATTCTGACACGCTCCCTGCTGAGCTGTGCCTTGTGCAGAGCGTTTCAGGTGGTTTACCATGACAGCCTAAAGACCCAGGGCTGTCATGGTTTTCGACAGGAGCCCCATGATTTTGCTGTAGGGGCTCAGACCGAAATGCGGAGGAGCCCCTCCTTCACCACACATATATCTTAATTGCTATTGAACGTGGCATGTGAGCAGTTAAAGGACCAGGTTGTGTGACATAGCCGATC
>JAKVIS010005684.1:0-11608 GCA_033119425.1 Bufotes viridis | reverse complement strand
ATACTGAGGTTAGTACTGTATCACTGATTTTATATTCTGCTCTTGGGTTTTTACGCCCAGGTGCATTATCTTGCACTTATCGACATTAAATTTTAGTTGCCAGATTTTTGACCATTCCTCTAGTTTTCCTAAATCCTTTTCCATTTGGTGTATCCTCCAGGAACATCAACCCTGTTACAAATCTTTGTGTCATCAGCAAAAGACACACCTTACCATTGAGGCCTTCTGCAATTTCACTGATAAAGATATTAAACAATATGGGTCCCAGAACAGATCCCTGAGGTACCCCACTGGTAACAATACCATGGTCTGAATATACTCCATTGACTACAACCCTCTGTTTTCTGTCCTTCAGCCACTGCCTAATCCATTCAACAATATGTGAGCTCAAGCTCAAAGACTGCAGTTTATTGATAAGCCTTCTATGTGGGACAGTATCAAAAGCCTTACTAAAGTCCAGATAGGCGATGTCTACTGCACCTCCGCCTATCTATTATTTTAGTCACCCAATCAAAAAGTCAATAAGATTAGTTTGACATGATCTCCTGAAGTAAACCCATGCTGTTTTTTATCAATCAACCCATGGGTTTTTAGATGTTCCACAATCCTCTCCTTGAGTATGGTTTCCATTAATTTCCCACTATTGATGTCAGGCTTACTGGCCTATAGTTGCCTGATTCCTCTCTACTACCTTTCTTGTGAATTGGCACAACGCTTGCTAATTTCCAATCTTCTGGGACGACACCTGTTACCAGTGATTGGCTAAATAAATCTGTTAATGGATTTGCTAGTACACCTCTAAGCTCTTTTAATAGCTTTGGGTGTATCCCATCAGGCCCCTGTGATTTATTTGTATTAATTTTAGACAGCTGACTTAGAACCTCTTCCTCTGTAAAGACACATGCATCAAAGGATTCATTAGTCTTCCTCCCTAACTGAGGTCCTTCTCCTTCATTTTCCTTTGTAAAAACTGAACAGAAGTATTCATTGAGGCAGTCAGCTAGTTCTTTATCCTCTTCCATATACCTTCCTTCTTTTGTTTTTAATTTGGTAATTCCTTGTTTTAATTTCCTTTTTTCATTTATGTATCTGAAGAATGTCTTATCACCTTTTTTCACTGACTGAGCTAATTTCTCTTCTGCCTGGAGCTTTAGAAGCTCTTATAACTTGCTTGGCCTCTCTCTGCCTCATCTTATAGATTTCCGGTCATCCTCTGCTTTGGGTGTTTTTATACTTGCTAAATGCCATCTTTTTGTTTTTAATGATTTTGGCCACTTCTGCTGAGTACCACAGTGGTCTCTTCCTTTTTTGCCTTTACTGACAAGCTCTAATGCACTTTTCTGTTGCCTTCAGTAGTGCCAATTTTAAGTAGTCCCATTTCTCTTGACTCCATTGAAATTGTTCCAGTCTGATAGGGACTCGTATACCACTGATCTCATTTTAGAAAAGTCTGTTTTCCGAAAATCTAAAACTTTTGTTTTGTGTGGAGTGACTCAGTCACTGTACTTATAGTAAACCTCACTGACTGGTGATCACTGGATCCTAAGCTTTCCCTACAGTGATATCAGATACCAAATTGCCATTTGTGAACACCAAATCTAAAATGGCCTCCTTCCGGGTTGGCTCCTCAACTACTTGCTGTAGAGATAATCCCAGCAGGGAATTTAGAATGTCTGTACTCCTGGCAGAACTAGCTATTTTGGTTTTCCAGTTTATATCAGGAAGATTAAAGTCTCCCATAATGACAACTTCCCCTTTCAATGTCATTTTAGCCATTTCCTCAACTAGTAGATCATCCAATTCTTTGACTTGGCTTGGCGGTCTGTATATGACACCTACACGAGTTACCTTATGATTACCAAGCTGCAACGTAACCCAGACTGACTCTAAATTGGTTTCGCTGGCTTCTATTAGATTAGATTTTATGCTATTCAATCGAATATTCGCGAAATATCGCAAAATCGAATATGGCACCTCCCGCTCATCACTATTAAGTAGCACATTTAACCAAGAGACAATTTTTGGTCCTCGTGTCTCAAATTGTGAAAATGGGTCATTTTTCTATGTAGTTAAAAATTTAACCTTAATAGACACTGGTAGATTGCTGCCACACTCTAGGTATTGCTACAGTAATTACAGTATGTACACATGCAGCTTAAATAAATTGAACCCCCCCCCACCCCCCACCCCCCGCCTCCGCAAGGAAAAAAAAAAAGTAAATTGCAACCCTTCTTCTTCCTTTCTAGTGCATTTTTCATCCCAACAAATGCAGTATATTCATCCAAAACAAACCTAGAAATCTTTTGGTTTGTCTGCCATCAGAAAAATAGCAAAATTCGGACTGAACCCAGTTCTGTCTGAACTGGTTCACTTATCCTTACTTTCCACCTTCCTTCATTACTATATTCTATGAACTGAAGTACTGACTTTTTATTGAAATGTGAATTGCACCATAGAAATGAAGGGTTAATGTTCTATCCCCAAAAAATGCAGAGGGCAAATAAATGAAAAATATGGTCAAGTACATGAAGTCTTAAGAACTCATATATTAAACAGAAATATGGCGTTATTTGAGCCACTATCTGCGACTTCTCCCCACTCACGCCAGGTCTAAGAAAATGGGCATGGAGTGGGCGGGGAATATATATATTTTTTTATGTGTGGAACATAGTCAAAATGTTAGACAGCAAGGAATCTGTCTTACATTTAAATATGACGGTGGATCCACTGGAGGATCCACCTCCAGGTATAGGGTTTATTAAGACCGGTGTCTAAAATGCCAGTATTAATAAATGAGCCCTTTAGTCTACAAAGAGCAACTCAAATGGTAGACTCCCTGATTAGGTTTTTTTTTTTTTTTTCCATCATAATAAGTTGCTGGACTCAAACATTTTTTTAATGATGAATGAAGGTGATGAATTCAAATAAAAATGAGAAGAAATAATTTATTTAAATTTTTTTATTATTTTTTAGAAAGTTAACTGTTACTATGATAGGTGTTAGTATCCAGTAACAGAGCAACAAATGACAAGAAACACAGAGAAATATTAGTTGGCAGCCAAGGTGCTGGAGATCCAGGAGTTGTAGTTGCAGACCTTGGTGTAGACACCAGGATAGTTCCTGAGGGCACAGCCATATCCCCAAGAAACAATACCTTGGAGCTGTCCATTGCAGACCACGGGTCCACCAGAGTCACCCTGAAAAAACATAGAGAGTGAGACAAGATGCTAGACTTTGATTCAACTGGAGGTAATGAATAATCTGTAGCTACTATACTTTCTGAGATGCGGCTACAGAAGTTTCCCTCACCAGAGATGTAAATTGTGTCTCTTGATGCTCAATAAAATGATGTAACATTTATAACAGATGTTTCTTTTTTAAAATGGCACAAGGATCTTTGACCATCTTTCAGCATGTCCTGAGTGTGACATCTGTACTCAATATAGCTACACCTCTGCTCCCTCAAATAGTGTCTCTCAAATATAGCATCTACAAATAGAGTGGAATTTTTAATGTGCCTCTGTGATGTCTATGCCATTTTTGTTAAAGAGGCAAACAATGTGATTACACATTAATGCCAGAGCAGGATTTTGCCATTGAACAGTTTTTCTTTTTTTTTATTAAATCAATACAATTGGAAAGAAAGAAAGTTTTGCCCTTCAAGCGTAAACCTGGTCTAAATCATCCTTTTAAGAATCTGCTACACTCACAATAATGTTAAATTGCAAAATTTAGAGAAATAAGTTTGGGATTTTTTGTGATACATTCATATAAACACATTGTCATGATAGGTCATCTTCATGAAATGGGAATAACGGCCTTTTGATGACTATATGTACTCGTAACAGTCCACATTCTACAGTCACAGATCTGAAAGTTATGAGACAAAGAAGATCCATTTACCTGGCAGGAATCCTTGCCTCCTTCCATGTATCCAACACAGATCATGTTGGCGGTGATCTCTCCTGGGTAGGCGCTGCTACACTGGGAGGCAGTCAGGATGGGGGCGTTCAGGCACTGCAGAAGGCTGGGACTGCTTGCTAAAAGTAAGTTCATATAAAATATCAGCATATTGTATGTATTTAGAAACATAAAATGATCTTCACAGTGTTTGCACATTATCTTTGACTTTTAGAGGGGTTTTCTGGAATTTTTAAACTGATAAACTATCCCACTGATGGGTCAGCACTGATTAGTATCTGATAGGTGGGGATCCAACACTCGGATTCCCCTGATGATCAACTGTTTGAGAAGGCATCGGCTCTCATATAGGAGCCAAAGCCTTCTCTCTGCTCACCAAGCTCATTTAAGTTAATTGAAAATGTATTAGATTTGACTTAAAATGACTTAACTCTTCTTCTGCAAACTCCACCTTTGAAGAAACTTCAGCTCATTTTGTGTCAGTAATTCCCACCTCTGAGTAAATTCCATCTTACATTGTGTCAATAACCACTACTTATTTTTACTTGCCGTTCCAGTACCATTATTGGCAGTACTTGACTTACTTCCACTGCTGAGGGTGTTGCCCCATCCAGAGATCAGACAGCTGGTTCCAGAGGCGGCACAGCCAGTGGGCAGAGCAACAGTCTTGACGTAAGAATTGAGGGTGGCGGGAGAGGCCAACTTGATCAACAGGATGTCGTTGTCCAGGGTTCTGGAGTTGTAGCTTCCATGTCTGATGACTCTGGCAGAGTTGATGAACTGTTCGGTGCCTTCATTGGTAAAGATGTTGTGTTCTCCCAGTCTGACCTGTATGCTCCTGCAAAAATAAGACAAATCCATTTGTAATCCTAAATTCATTTCATAAATATTTAAAAATGCATTCGTATTTTTGGAGAAATCTTTGTGCTTTCTTTCACCATAGTTGTCCACTATGGACACTGTGAATGGTATTGAAATTTATTTTCACCCAAGTAAAAACCCTGTTTCTTCCGATGTGTGGTGAGAAAAAAATGGAAATCTAATACTTTTTTGAAGTTATTTTTCAATGGTTGAACATGGGGCAGCTAATGTCACACATACAGTATATCCATCGGTCTAATACATAATGGTGATAATTAGTAGAATCACTATGTATTTGTGGCTCCAGACCTTTGTCATTCATTGTTCTGGATTTTTTCTTTACATAATCAAATTATAGCATATAGTTGGTAGATTCTATTTTCTATAAATGAGACTCTGTTCCAGTGAATCAACATTTTGAACAATCAAAATGTGAAATTAGGCTAGAAGAGCAAGAAGATACTGAAATTATAGCCATGTGTGATGATAGAGCTTTATCCTTAGTTCTAATGGCATATATCTGTTGGAGCCCAGAATTAACCTTGTCCTTAAACCCCAATGCCTCGAAGCACCAATTAGTGGCACCATTTATACAAAATGGACACTATACAGTAAATGCTGTTCTAACACTAATGGTTTATTATTTAGTAAAGAATCCCTTCATTTCTAAATACAAAAAAGTTAAAAAAAATGTGGAAGAATGTTATATACATATATTGGTAATTCCATTGTGTCCTATGACCACCTTGTAACTGTAATATTAAACTCTTTGTATTATAAAAATTGGCAAAATTATAGAAAATGGGTACAAATATATTTGCTTTCACTGTGCCATATATAAATAAAATCTGAACTTACTTGTTCCTTCTTTCAGTTAAAAGTTTTTTCATTGCTAAAACACTGATGACCTGCTCTTATTATTGGCCATAAGTTTCTGATATATTCTGGTTTTGACCCCCAGGGCCATTCAGATGCAATTAATTTTTTTAGTCCCACAAAACTTGTCTATTGAATTGTCTCCCTTTTTAGCAACCACTTTTACAAACAAAACTAGCTTCAAAACCTCAAATAATTTCAATACTTTGGGCGGCTCCACAATATAGAATAGTAAATGATAAAGGCCAAAAGTTGATGTGATGTTGATGGTTCAGTCTTGGTCAAAATTCAGGTAACTTACGACTTGTAGCAATGGGCAGCAGAGACCACCCAGAGGCTGGTGATCAAAGAACCTCCACAGAAGTGGTAGCCGGAGTTCAGAGATACTTGGTAGGGGGCAGAGTAAGCAGAGCAGGTGTAACCTCCTACGATCTTATCATCATCCTCAAAAGCAGCTGAGAAAATACAAGGAGCCAAATTATATACAGTCATATGCATCATACATGTAGAAAATTGAAAAAGTTAGCTTCTTTCCTCATAGAAAGCTGTAGAAAACTAAAAAGTATCAACATGAACAATGTAGGTATCATAGAAGACAGCCACTGAACTTACCAACTGCTCCGAGGAGCACACAGATCAGGAGGAGTTTCATAGTGGAAATTGATCCAGAACGAGTGTTGAGTGTAAGCTACAGACATATATACCCAAGAGCAATCACGATATCACCCCTCTACCCCCTCCTCACTCAAGGGAAGGTGAATTAATATTCGCCTAATCTAAACTATAGAAGGAAAACTGTAGTTGAAGGCTATGTTCTGAATGTTCTTTTGACCTATTTGGTTAATATTGTTGTTACCTTGGGTTTGGATATTCTTATCCTGTAAGGTAAATCAGCATACAATATGTTGTTTGCCTTTAGGTTGTGTTCCTGTAACTGATAAATTCTATGTGCGTGATCATGTCATGCTCTGCATGGGATTGGTTGCACATGTGTCACATTACCATAGACATTCTTACTGTTGTGTTTTATGGAGTAAAACTGAAATTAGATTTTATAATTAGAGTAGTTGCACTTAAATTCATGCTTTAGTCAGTATGCCTAATTAAAGTAAGTTTCTGGTGTTGAGCAAAACGAAGCATCCGAAGCGGATTTCCCTCTGACGGCTAGGAAAAATTCAATTCGCTGCAAAGCTGAATGCGCTTTGTGGTAACGAATTTGATTTTTTTCTAAAATTGCTGCTGCACGTGTTACAAAGTGAAAATGAGAATCCCAGGAACTCGATATGACCCACAATGTCATGCAGCTAGCTGATCAGCAGATAGCCATCCCTTGTGATGTCATAGCCCTTTTAAAAGTTTCATCCTGAGTTGTCTCCACCATTTCACTATGAATATTAGATATGGAGAGTTCAGGATCAGGGTAGGGAGAACGTAGGGAGAGTTTTTAGACACTGTAGGGAGAGCCTAGAGAGATTGCAAGGTGAGATCAGGTTGAGTGTAATCGCCATGTGCATCTTGTTTACTTACTGCCACAATCCTATTTAAACTGTTAATTTATATATAGATTTACTGTGCCTCATAATTAAGGGGCAGTCTAATATATTCAGCCAGTCTGCATCTTGTTGAACTGCTGACAAGTCTGTAGATAAATGGACAATTGATGCTCGACGCTCAATTTCACCTTAATGCACACAGGTAGATTTCTGCCACTCTTTGGGTATTGCTGCAATAATCAGATACAGTTGTGTTCAAAATTATTCAACCCCCAATGCTGTAAAGGGTTTTAGGGAATTTAGTGTACATTTGTAATTGTGTTCAGAATGAAATCTTACAAGGACTTTTTAAAGAACCAAATGCAACTAAAATGACATCAATTGTTTTTGTAATACAGTATTAAATGTTTTTTTTTGTGATTTCTTCATTGACACAATTATTCAACCCCTTAAAGACTACTCACTCTTAAGAACAGAGGTTCATTCAAGTGTTTTCGATCAGGTATTGAAAACACCTGTGGATGTCAAGGAGCAGCAATCAAGCATAATAAGCACCAATTAGGCAGATTTAAAATGACTGTGATACTCAGCTCCTTCTAGACATTTACTGGTGTGTTTACAAACATGGTGAAGTCAAGAGAATGGTCCAGGAAGACAAGAGAAGAGGTGATTTCTCTTCACAGGAAGGGCAATGGCTATAAGAAGATTGCAAAGATGTTAAACATACCAAGAGACACCATAGGAAGCATCATTCGTAAATTCAAGGCAAAGGGCACTGTTGAAACGCTACCTGGTCGTGGCAGAAAGAAGATGCTGACTTCGACTACTATGCGCTACCTGAAGCGCAAAGTGGAGAAAAGTCCCTGTGTGACTGCTGAGGAACTGAAAAAGATTTGTCAGATGCGGGTACTGAAGTTTCAGCTCAGACAATAAGGCGCACACTGCGTAATGAAGGCCTCCATGCCAGAACTCCCAGGCGCACCCTTGCTGTCTCCAAAGAATAAGAAGAGTCGACTGCAGTATGCCAAAAGTCATGTGGACAAACCACAAAAGTTTTGGGATAGTGTTCTGTGGACTGATGAAACAAAATTAGAACTGTTTGGGCCCATGGATCAACGCTATGTTTGGAGGAGGAAGAACAAGGCCTATGAAGAAAAGAACACCTTGCCTACTGTGAAGCATGGCGGGGGGTCAATCATGCTTTGGGGCTGTTTTGCTTCTACAGGTACAGGGAAGCTTCAGCGTGTGCAAGGTACCATGAATTCTCTTCAGTACCAGGAGATATTGGATGAAAATGTGATGCAGTCCGTCACTAAACCTGAGGCTTGGGAGACGTTGACCTTTCAACAGGACAATGATCCCAAGCATACCTCCAAGTCCACTAGAGCATGGTTGCAGATTAAAGGCTGAACATTTTGAAGTGGCCATCGCAGTCACCAGACTTAAATCCGATTGAGAACCTCTGGTGGGACTTAAAGAAAGCAGTTGCAGCGCGCAAGCCTAAGAATGTGACTGAACTGGAGGCTTTTTGCCCATGAAGAATGGGCGAAGATACCCGTAGATCGCTGCAAGACACTTGTGTCAAGCTATGCTTCACGCTTAAAAGCTGTTATAACTGGAAAAGGATGTTGTACTATGTGACACAGTGAGAGGTTTGCGGTAAAAACTGGTATTTTCTCTCAGCCTGTGCTGCTGGGCTGACGGTGCAGCCAGGTGAGGCAATACTGGACCGATTTTTAGGTGCCGGTCCCGGTTTTTCGGTTAATACTAGCTGCCTTAAAGACAGCTAGGTTTGATGCGAAGTCTTCTGTGTTTGGGATCTGAGCCCTGTGTGGGCTGAAAAGCTGAGACCTGTGTGCCAGAGAACAGGCTATGTAAAGACGGCCGTGTGGACTCTTTGTGCTGCCGAGCTGTCCAGCCAGGTGTGAACTGCTGACACCCTGTGGGATTTGAGGCAGTGATTTAACCCGGAACCGCTGGTGTTCTGTGGAGCTCTCAGGGCTTGGAAGCAAGAGCTCGGCAAAGAGGCGCAGTCTGCCTGAAAGCCTGAGGTTGACTTTCCTGCTGGCTACTGACAGCCAGGTGGAACACGCACTCGAAGCCACACATGAGATTGGATCCCGTCTTGACTTTGTTTCTGCCTGCAAGTTTTGACTGGTGTGTAAGTAACACTAATGTGACTGTTTTGAGCTTTGTTTGTGCAAGGTGAAATAAAACACTGTTTGCTGCACTACCTGGACTCTCTTTGCCTCTATACTGCACCCGCACCACTGTCCACCAGAGCAACCCCACATTTGGTGTTGATATGCGGGCAACTGCAGTGAGGCTGGCGGAAGCCAAATCTTTTGTAGCATTTTTTGGGCACTGTTGTATGTCCTGATTAAGCCTCCATAAGCTGCAACCACCAACACAGGACAAGATGGAGGAGATGATAAAGCAGCTTGTCCAGGCCAACTTAAAGCAGCAAAAGAGACATGAAGAAGCCTTACTTGTCCAACCAGCAGGCCATCGCACAACAGCACAAGACATGAAGAGGCCATCGCACAGCCGCTAGAGGCTAATCAGCGACAGCAGGACACGTAACCAGCTGCTGCAACACGTAATGGTGCTAGAAAAGTCAGGATGCCTCAGAGAGTGCGCGTCCGAAAGCAGTCCGCATCGCCGCTCCAAGATGACACCGACAGATGATGCTGAAAGCCCACTTGGCGATGTTCAAAAAGGTAACGATGAGCGAGGGACTCATCTAGACCAGTGGGCAGAGGTCACCCCCGTTTCTGCGCCAGACCTCCAACAGGTCTACTGATTTACCGGACGGCCAAGCGGCAGACTACTCTGTGGTCGAGGGTGAGATCCTGCGAGACTGGGGTGAAATGCGTTATTAGGCCCAGCGGGTACATCAGTGGAGTTTAACCCAGCTGAGCCACGCACGACCTCAGTATTACAATTTCATAAAGCTCTACAAAATTGGCTACCACCTCGACGTGCCTTAGTCTCCACTGCTATGCTGACCGTGAGCTGCAAATTCTGAGGGCATTGCACACTCCAGCTGGGTTACTGTGACACTCCCTACTAGTGCCCCGAGATGGTGGGACCTGGTTGAACGTTATGGGCCACTGAGGAACTTGAGGGGGAACCTCGGGAAGGGAGTAAAACCCAGAAAAATCCCTTCCCAGACCCCTGCGCCTGAGCTGAGAAAGACCGCACGGGATGTGCCTTGGGGATTGGACTTATAACCTGCTGGCGGTGCCAGAGCCTGGCCAGTGATGGGCCAACTGCCCTCCTGGGCGAGCCCATGGATGCAACTCTGGGTATCGGCTAGCCTGCGCATGCCAGAAGGTCATGTCAGAGGTTATCCATGATGAACATTTGTGTCGGGGTGGAGGGAGACACTCCAGTGGCAGCTCTGCTGGATTCGGGAGTCTGTGACACCTGGTGAGGCTTCTGGTGCGACTCTACAGAGTTTACAGGTCGAGAGTCGGGTTGAAGTATTTGCATGGAGATTTAAAAGAATACCCCACTGCTCTGTTGTCTGTAAGCACGCAGGCCGGCAGGCAGGTCTCATGAGGTAGCTGTAACTACGAGTATGCCTTATGAGGTGATAATAGGGAAGAGACTCTTTCCATTGTTCCCAGCTCCTGTGGCTGCCATGGCTACGTCCAGTTCCCAGACAGGTAGGAAAACTTCCAGTAGTGAGGCTCTGGCCCTAGGTGAGGTGTTAGAACTCCAGCATTACCCCAGGCAGTAGGGACCCACAATTGCTCTGGGTCCGCGGTGAGGGGAAGACAGTCCCCTAAGTAGGAGCAGGTAGAAAACATATGGTTGGTGGCTCAGCCAGGCCAAAGCCGGACTCTGCAATCGAGTGTCTGGGGAGCCCGTAGTCAAAGGGACTCAGGTCTTGGCAGCTGGGCCACCTGTGAACAGCAAGTGACAAAGCGCTAGGGGAAGGGGGACCTATAGGGGGCCAGCACAGAAAGTTGGAGACTCCAAATTACAAGGGGTACTACCAGGCAGTGACTGCAAAAGCCGGAGCCGGTCTCACTATGTGGGGCCTTCACGGAAACTCTTGGAAGGTTGGGGAGAGACTTGTATTGAGAACACCTCAAGGCCGGTTTATATGGTTCATAGGGGAAAGAGATTCCGGTCCCTCTGTCTGCTAACAGGAAGCGGCTGCCACAGATAAAATTACTGGCAGTCTTTCCACTGAACAGACTCAGAGAGCCAAGGAGTTTGTTAGTCAGAACACAGAGGTGTTCTGTGATTTCCTGAATGCCCTTCCATAATCCTCACCGCGGATATTGTCACTGAGCCCCAGGCAAAAGTCTGCTAGCTCGGTATCCAGGTGCTCGTGGCTCGGCGACAAGCCATCTCTGAAGGAGTGATGTGGGCTGGCTACAGCCCGTCACCACCTGGACAAAGGCTGAGTCCTGGGTCGTACTCAGAGTGGCTCCGGGTGACTT